>SJYA01002192.1:176201-188962 GCA_006410615.1 Neotragus moschatus | reverse complement strand
TCACTTTCTGCCATAGGGTGATGTCATCTGCATATCTGAGGTTATTGATATTTCTCCCAGCAATCTTGATTCCAGCTTGTGTTTCTTCCAGCCCAGCATTTCTCATGATGTACTCTGCATAAATTAAATAAGTATATGGTCTTAGGAAGTGTTCTAATTTCATTCTTTTACATGTAGCTCTCCAGTGTTCCCAGCACCATTTATTGAAGAGGCTGTCTTTGTCCCATTGTATGTTCTTGCCTCCTTTGTCAAATATAAGATATCCATAGGTGCATAGGTTTAAGTTTGGGCTTTCTATCTTGTTCCATTGGTCTATATTTCTGTTTTTCTGCCAGTACCATAGTCTTGATGACTGTAACTTTGCAATATAATCTGAAGTCAGGAAGGTTGACAGCTCCAGCTCCATTCTTCTTTCTCAAGATGGCTTTGGCTATTTGGGTCTGTTGTGTTTCCATATGAATTGTGAAATTTTTTGTTCTAGTTCTTTGAAAAATGCCATTGATAATTTGCTAAAGATCGTGTTGAATCTGTAGATTTAGTTTGTTAGTATAGTCATTTTCACAATATTGATTCTTTCTACCCAGGAACATGGAATATCTCTCCAACTGTTTATGTCATCTTTGATTTCTTTCATCAGTGTCTTATAATTTTCTGGGTACAGTTCTTTTGTCTCCTTAGGTAAGTTCATTCCTAGATATTTTTTGTTGTTGTTGTTGCAGTGGTGAATGGGATTGATNATATTGATTCTTTCTACCCAGGAACATGGAATATCTCTCCAACTGTTTATGTCATCTTTGATTTCTTTCATCAGTGTCTTATAATTTTCTGGGTACAGTTCTTTTGTCTCCTTAGGTAAGTTCATTCCTAGATATTTTTTGTTGTTGTTGTTGCAGTGGTGAATGGGATTGATTCCTTAATTTCTCCTTCTGATTTTTCATTGTTAGTATATAGAAATGCAAGTGATTTCTGTGTATTGATTTTGTATCCTGCAACTTTGCTAAATTCACTGATTAGCTCTAGTAATTTTCTGATACTATCTTTAGGGTTTTCTATGTACAGTGTCATGTCATCTGCAAACAGTGAGAGTTTTACTTCTTCTTTTCTGATCTGTATTCATTTCTTTTTCTTCTCTGATTGCTGTAGCTAGGACTTCCAGTACTATGTTGAATAATAGTGGTAAAAGTGGGCTCCCTAGTCTTATTCCTGATCTTAGGGGGAATGCTTTCAATTTTTTCACCATTGAGAATAATGTTTGCCATAGGTTTCTCATATATGGCCATATATGTTTAGGTAGGTCCCTTCTACGATTATTTTTTGAAGAGTTTTAATCACAAATGGGTGCTGAATTTTGTCAAAGCCTTTTTCTGCATCTGTTGAGATTATCATGTGGTTTTTATCTTTCAGTTTGTTAATATGTGTATCACGTTGATTGATTTGCATATATTGAAGAATCTTGGCGTCCCTGGAATAAACCCAACTTGATCAGTTCAGTTCAGTTCAGTCGCTCAGTTATGTATGACTCTTTGCCACCCCATGAATAGCAGCACACCAGGCCTCCCTGTCCATCACCAACTCCCAGAGTTCACTCAGACTCATGNTGCTGAATTTTGTCAAAGGCTTTTTGTGCATCTATTGAGATGATCATATGGTTTTTATCTTTCCATTTGTTAATATGGTGTATCACATTGATTGATTTCTGTATATTGAAGAATTCTTGCGTCCCTGGAATAAACCCAACTTGATCATGGTGTATGAACTTTTTGATGTGTTGCTGAACTCTGTTTCCTAAAATTTTGTTGAGGATTTTTGCATCTATGTTAATTAGTGATATTGGACTATAGTTTTCTTTTTTTGTGTCTTGTCTTTGTCTGGTTTTGGTATCAGGGTGATGGCGGCCTCGTGGAATGAGTTTGGAAATATTTCTTCCTCTGGAATTTTTTGAAAGAGTTTTAGAAGGATAGGCATTTTTAAAAAATTTTTTTATTTAAAAAATTTTTATTTTTTAGTTTGTTTTGCTTTACAATACTGTATTCGTTTTGCCATACATTGACTTGAATCAGCCACAAGTGTATATGAGCTCCCAATCCCTCCCCCTTCCCCCCTCCTACCCCACACCATCTCCCCGGATCATCCCCATGCATCGGTCCCAAGCATCCTGCATCCTGCATCGAACCTAGACCGGCGATTTGTTTCACTTATGATATCATACGTATTACAAGGATAAGCATTTGTTTGATATAATTCTCCTGTGAAGCCATCTAGTCCTGGGCTTTTGGATTTTGGGAAATTTTTGATCACAACTTCAATTTTAGTGCTTATAATTGTGTTATTCATAATTTCTATTTTTTCATGATTCAGTCTTAGAAGATTGAACTTTTCTAAGAATCTATTCATTTATTCCAGGTTATTTGTCCATTTCTTCCAGGTTATCTATTTTATTGCCATATAGTTGTTCATAATAGCCTCTTATATTCTTTCATATTTCTGCATAGTCTGTTGTAACCTCTCCTTTTTCATTTCTAATTTTGTTGATGTGATTCTTCTCTTTTTTTTTCTTGATGAGTCTGGCTAAGGGTTTGTCAGTTTTGTTTATATTCTCAAAGAACCAGTTTTTAGTTTTATTAACCTTTACTATTGTTTCTTTCATTTCTTTTTCATTTATTTCTGCTCAGATCTTTATAATTTATTTCCTTCTACTAATTTTTTTTCTTCTGTTTCTCCAGTTGCTTAGGTGTAAATTTAGGTTGTTTATTCAATGTTTTTCTTATTTCTTTAGGTAGGATTGTATTGCTATAAACTTCCCTCTTAGAATTGCTTTTTCTGCATCCCATAGGTTTTGAGTTGTTCTGTTTTCATTGTTATTTGTTTCTAGAAATTTTTTGATTTCCCTTTTGATTTCTTCAGTAACCTGTTGTTTATTTAGAAATGTGTTGTTTAATTTCCCTGTGTTTGTGTTTCTTACAGTGTTTTTTCTTGTAATTGATATCTAGTCCCATAGCATTGTGGTCAGAGAAGATATTTGACAAAATTTCAATTTTCTTAAATTTACTGAGGTTTGATTTGTGACCCAAGATGTGGTCTATCCTGGAGAATATTTCATGTGCACTTGAGAAGAAGGTGTATTCCTCTGCATTTGGATGGAATGTCCTGCAGATATCAATGAGATCCATCTCATCTAATGTATCATTTAAGACTTGTGTTTCCTTATTAATTTTCTATTTTGATGATCTGTCCATTGGTGTGAATGGGATGTTGAAGTCTCCAACTATTATTGTGTTACTATCAATTGCTCCTTTTATGTCTGTTAGTGTTTGTCTTATGTATTGAGGTGCTCCTATGTTGGGTGCATAGATACTTACAATTGTTATGTCTTTCTCTTGGATTGATCCCTTGATCATTATGTAGTGTCCTTCCTTATCTCTTGTAATCTTCTCTATGTTGTCTGATATGAGTATTTCTACTCCAGCTTTCTTTTGCTTACCATTTGCATGGAATATATTTTTCCATCCTCTCGCTTTCAGTCTACATGTGTCTTGTGGTCTTGAAGTGGGTTTCTTGTAGACAGCATATGTATGGGTCTTGTTTTTGTATTCATTTAGCCAGTCTGTATCTTTTGGTTGGAGCATTTAATCCATTTACATTTAAAGTAATTATTGACATATATGTTTCTCTTGCCATTTTATAATTGTTTTGGGTTGATTTTGTAAATCTTTTTTCTTCTCTTGTATTTCTTGACTATATAAGTCAGCTTAACATTTGTTGTAAGGCTGGTTTGGTGGCACTAAATTCTCTTAACTTTTGCTTGTCTGAAAAGAATTTCATTTGTCCATCAATTTTGAATGAGATCCTTGCTGTATACAGTAATCTTGGTTGTAGATTTTCCCCTTTCAGTATTTTAAATATATCCTGTCATTCCCTTCTGGCCTGTAGAGTTTCTGCTGAAAGATCAGCTGTTAAGCATATGGGGTTTCCCTTGGATTTTACTTGTTCTAATCCTTTGAATTTATTTGTTTACTTGTTGCTTCTCTCTTGCTGCTTCTCCTTTTAATATTCTTTCTTTGTGTTTAGTCTTTGTTAGTTTGATTAGTATATATCTTGGTGTGTTTCTCCTTGGATTCATCCTATATGGGACTTTTTGTGCCTCTTGGACATGATTGACTATTTTCTTTTCCATGTTGGGGAAATTTTCAACTATAATCTCTTCAAAAATTTTCTCATACCCTTTCTTTTTTCTTCTCCTGGGACCCCTATTATTCGAATGTTGGTGCATTTGATATGATCCCAGAGGTCTCTGAGACAGTCCTCAGCTCTTTGTATTCTTTTTACTTTATTCTGCTCTTCAGAAGTTATTTTCACCATTTTATTTTCCAGCTCACTGATTCGTTCTTCTGTTTCAGATATTCTGCTATTGTTTCTTTCTGGAGTAATTTCAGTAATTGTATTGTTTGTCTCTGTATGTTTATTCTTTAATTCTTATAGATCTTTGTTAATTGATTCTTGCATTTTCTCCATTTTATTTTCAAGGTTTTTGATCATCTTTACTATCTTTATTATGAATTCTTTTCCAGGTAATTTTCCTATTTCCTCTTCATTTATTTGGACTTCTGTGTTTCTACTTTGTTTCTTCATTTCTGCAGTATTTCTCTACCTTTTCATTTTTTTTAAAGTTATTGTGTTTGAGGTCTCCTCTTCCTACGCTTCAAGGAAAGTTGAATTCTTTCCTTGAAGAAGTTTGAATCCTTTCTTCCTTTTGGCTTCTGCCCTCCGAAGGTTGGTTCAGTGGTTTGTGTGAGCTTCATATAGGGTGTGATTTGTGCTGAGTTTTTGTTTGTTTGTTTGTTTTTCCTCTGATGGGTAAGGCTGAGTGACGTGGAACTCCTGTCTGCTGATGACTGACTTTGTATTTTTGTTCTGTTTGTTGTTTAGATGAGGTGTCCTGCACAGGGTGCTATTGGTGGTTGGGTGATGCCGGGTCTTATATTCAAGTAGTTTCCTTTGTGTGAGCTCTCACTATTTGATACTCCCTAGTGTTAGTTCTCTGGTAGTCTAGGGTCTTGGAATCAGTGCTTCCACTCTAAAGGCTCAGGCCTTGATCTCTGGTCAGGAATGAGGATTCCACAAGTGGTTTGTTATGGCATTAACGAAGAGTAAAACAAATATCCAAAAATTAGAAACCAAAGATTCACCCCAGACAAATGGCCGTTACAAAATCAGGCAAATACTAATTAAAATAATAGAATATAGACATATACATATACACCCATGAGCCAAGTGAAAACAGTCCAACAAAAACAAAGTACAGCAACTTGATCTGGTGAAAAAAGGAAATCAAAAATTATATTTACCAGTTAAGAAAAAAAAGTAGCTTAAGCACAAACTGGAAAACAAAACTGAAGCAAGGCACCAAGTAGAGAATAAAGAAATGAAAACAAAACTAATAAATATGTTGTGAGGAAAGGAAAGAAAGAAAAGAAAGAAAGAATAGGTATGCAAAGTTAGTGGTAGGTAAAAATGATTTATATTCATTAAAGATTAGCAGGCTCGATTGAACAACTTCACTTTCACTTTTCACTTTCATGCATTGGAGAAGGAAATGGCAACCCACTCCAGTGTTCTTGCCTAGAAAATCCCAGGGACAGGGAGCCTGATGGGCTGCTGTCTATGGGGTTGCACAGAGNATTAGCAGGCTCGATTGAACAACTTCACTTTCACTTTTCACTTTCATGCATTGGAGAAGGAAATGGCAACCCACTCCAGTGTTCTTGCCTAGAAAATCCCAGGGACAGGGAGCCTGATGGGCTGCTGTCTATGGGGTTGCACAGAGTCGGACACGACTGAAGCAACTTAGCAGCAGCAAGGGGAAAAGAACAGTAGGAAAGGCAAATGAAGGAATAAATGTAGAAAACATAATAGGTTTAAAAAATTAAAATTATAAAAAAAGAAAAGAGAAAAAAATGGAAGAAGAAAGAAAAAAGGGGCAAAAAAGAAAACTCCACAGAACTGCAAAAGTCCAATGTAGAGGCAAAGGTTTATAGGCAACAATAGAAAGTGTGACTGAATATATACATATACATATACACCCATAAGAAAAATCAAAACAATCCAACAAAAATTAAGTACAATTAGATTAACCTGGTAAATAAAGCAAACCGACAGTTATATCTACCAGAACAAAACTAATTTAAGCACAACTTGGAAAGCATAATTAGCACAAGGTGCCAATTGGTGAATAAAGCAATGAAAATAAAACAAACAAATATGTTCAGAGGATAGGAGAGAAAGAAAAAAAAGAATATATATGCAAAGTTAAATAGAGGTAGATAAAGAAGATTTATATATGTTAAAGATTAACTGCAAGGGGAAAAGAACAGTAAGAAAAGCAAACAGAGGTATAAATGTAGAAAAAATAGAGTTTAAAAATTAAAATTAAAAAATATAAAAAAGAAAAAAAAAAGAGGGAAAATTCACAGAACTGCAAAAGCCCAACATAAAGGCAGAGGTATATGACAATAATAAAAAAATGTGATTGAGGAAAAAGAAAAAAAAACTCAAAAGCTTAATTGGATTTCTTAGTGACAATAAAACTGACAACTACAACGGAGTGGGGAGGGGAGGAAAAAAATCCAAAAAAAAAAATCTATAGAACAAGTCAAAAAGTAAGAATAATAAATGTTTTTCTTGAGTCTCTGCTGTCAGAGTCCTTTCCCAAGCTGGGAATCACAGTCCACCTTACCTTCTTATGATGCCCTCCAACACTGTACTGATCTCTGGACCTGCTGTGGAGNGAAAAAGCAAAAAAAAAGGAAAAAGAAAAAAAAGAAAAAATCTAAAAGAGTCTGCAAAACAAGTCAAAAAAAAGAATAAATGTTTTTCTTGAGTCTCTGCTGTCAGAGTCCTTTCCCACGCTGGGAATCACAGTCCACCTTACCTCCCTAGGATGTCAATACTGTACTGCACATACATGTATATACATGTACATATACATATATATGTATATATACACATACATGTATATACATGTACATATACATATGTATGTACGTATATATACATATATATGTGTGTGTGTATATGCATATATATATGATGAAATATGTGTTGTATACATATGTATGTACGTATATATACATATATATATGTGTGTGTGTATATATGCATATATATATATATATATATATGATGAAATATGTGTTGTTGTTTAGCTGCTATGTCCAGTTTTTCTGGGACTCCTTGGACTGTAGCCCACCAACCTCCACTGTCCATAGGATTTCCCAGGAAAGAATAATGGTGTGGGTTGCCATTTCCTTCTCCAGAGGATCTTCCCAACCCAGGGGTCAAACTGACATCTCCTGCACTGGTAAGCATGTTCTTTACCACTGTATATATACATATGTATATACACCACATCTTCTTTATTCATTTCTCTGTAGATGGACATTTCAGTTGCTTCCATGTCTTGACTGTTGTAAATAGTGATGCATTGAACACTAGGGTGGTGTATCTTTTCTAATTATGGTTTTCTCTGACCATATGTCTAGTGTGGAATTGCAGGATCATATGGTAGCTCTATTTCTAGTCTTTTAAGGAACCTTCATATTGTTCTCCATAGTAGCTGTACCAATTTACATTCTATATACTAACAATGAAAGATCAAAAGAGAAATTAAGTAAATAAGTGCATTTACTATCACATAAAAAAGAATAAAATACCTAGGAATAAGCCTACCTAAACAGGCAAAAGGCATGTACTCTGAAAACTATACAGTGCTGATAAGGAGATCGACTATGACACAAACCGATGGAAAGATATACTGTGTTTTCGGATTTGAAGAAAAAATACTGTCAAAATTGCTATACTATCCAAGGCAATCTACAGATTAAATGCAGTTACTATCAAATTATCAATGGCATTTTTTCACAGAACTAGATCAAACATTTAAAAACTGTGTATGGAAGCACAGAAGACCCAAAATATCCAAAGTAATCTTGAGAAAGAAAAATGGAGCTGAAGGAATCAGGATCCCTGATTTCAGACTATAACACAAAGCCATAATGATTAAAATAAGTATGGTGCTGTCACAAAAAGAGACATACAGATCAATGAAGAAAGCCCAGGGATAAACCCACATACCTTGATTACCTAATCTATGAAAAAGGGAGCAAGAATGTACAATGGAGAAAAGAATCTCTTCAGTAAACGGTGCTGGGAAAACTGGACAGTTACATGTAAAATAATGAAATTAGAACATTCTCTAATACCAAACACACAAAAATAAACTCAAAATGGATTAAAGACCTGAAGATAAGACCAGATACTATAAAACTCCTAGAGGAAAACATAGGCAGAACACTCTTTAACATAAATCAAAGCAAGACTTTTTTGGCTTCATCTCCTAGAATAATGGAAATTAAAAAAATAAACAAATGAGACCTAACTAAACTTAAAAGCTTTTGCACAGCAAACCCTACCCCCCACCAAAAAACCCCCAAAACAAAAACTCTAAACAAAACAAAAAGACAGCCAACAGAATGGGAGAAAATATTTGCAAACTATATGACTGACAAGGGATTAATTTCCAAAATATATGAACAACTCATACAGCTCAATATAAAAGAAAAATGAGCAACCCAATCAAAAAATGGGCAGAAAATCAAAATAGACCTTTCTCCAAAGAAGAGAGATAGATGGCCAAAAGACACATATAAAGGTGCTCAACATTGCTAATTATTAGAGAAATGCAAGTGAAAACTGCAATGAGATATCACGTCACATCAGTCAGCATGGGCATCATTACAGTCTGCAAATAATAAATCCTGGAGATAAAAGGATCCCTCCTACACTGGAGGCAATGTGTTGGTGGCAATGTGTCTTTACTTTTTTCAGTGAGTATGGGTCCCACTTATGACTGTCAACATGTGTGTTTCATTGCCTGGGTTCTTTCTCTGGCTATCAGAGCCCACTTGCCTGTGTGTAGGATATCACGGAAGTGCTGGGAATCAATGCTCCCTAGGTGCAAGGCTCAATCATGATTGACAAGTTGGGTAGAAAACAGCCCATCTCCCTCTTTCTCTATACTGGCTCTGGTAGGTCCCCACTGGATGAAACCCAGTGGAACTGGCTTGATAATAGACCTTTTATAAGCTGTCTTGTTTTTCCCTGTCTCACTTCCCTACTCTTTTGTGGGTGTTTTCAAAGATTACTTCTCAAATAAACTCCTTGTCCTCTGATCTTTATCTCAAGGTCTCCTGGGGAACTCAAGCCCAATCTGTTGGGGGAGACAGATGTACAGATAAGTGTGAAGAGTGCTACAAGGAGAAGTACAATTTGCTTCAACCTCAATCTTTCGGTTTAATTTTCTCTGTGACATTCAGGGTCCTTTGTCATGAAGAAGAAGAAAAATAGGTAAAGAAGCACTTGTTTTGCTATATACAATACAGTGAAGAAGTTTCCTGCCTTATTGAAAAAAATACAATTACAGATCCAACCAAGAGCATGATGCCTCTGTCATCTGCGTTGAGCAGATTGAGCAGAATTCTGAAGTACCTGACAGAATCTGGTGAGGCGTGGGCACACAGGGCTCCGCTAGGCAGCAAAAGAGGATAAATGCGGGTCACATTTTTAAAGCCTTTGTGATGGATTCAATAACTTTAAACACATATTTGATAACTTGGTATGCAAAACTCTTTGTTAGCTTTTTAAAACTAAAAGCAAAAGTATCAGAAGTAATAGAACTGGGATGAAAGAAAAAATGATTTCCCAGGCAGCTGCTGACCATTACAAAGTGGCTTCCCTTATGTTGAAAGCAAAAAGCCACTGGCCTCCAAATTATTTATGACAGTGTAACAGCTGCAATTCTAAGGGTATGGATGCATTTCCTAAAATCCCTTAAGCTTGCTTTCAAATACTGATTTTATTAGCATCAGTGATTGTCTCTGTTGAGTAGTCCAGCATATAGTGAGCTGTACTGTTTATCTTTGGCCAGAGCTCAGAAAATGTTATTTAAGCAATGCAAAGGAAAGCCATTTTGTCTGGGGCGCCCAGCCTCAAACCACTGCTTCTCTGTTAACCTGCTATTTATGCAGTGTGGAAACAGTGCTGCAGATCAGAAATGGAAAGGAAGAAGTAAACACCCTATTCCATCCCTATTCTCCGTTCTCAGACTCTTTGGCACAGAGGAGAAACAAGGGAAGGAGGTGTTAATAACACTGGGGGCAAATTACACGCTGAATCTTGCTCTCAGGGACATAACAGCCAGTCAGTTTAGGCCACTGTGGACCCATGTTTCATTTCCTTCCCTTTTGACTGGAGGAGAGTATTGTTCCAGGCTGGGAGGGGGGCCTTGAGGAAAAGGAGTTAGGTTTGAGCTCCTAATCAAGTGCTTGCCAAGGTGTGGGCAAGTGATTTTGTTCCTCTACTGGAATTTTCTCTGCAGTCCTGTCCCCTTTTATCCAAATACGTGCCATGTGCAGAGACATGCATTTAGTATCCAACAGTACATCAGTAGAGCTCAGTTCATCATGTCCCCTTTCAGAAGAACCTTCCTCCTTCTCAGTAACAGTAGAAAGTTATGTTGTTTTCCCACAAGGAGAATAATAGATATCTTCATATGACAGATTCAGTGTCAAACAGGGAACCCTGGCAAACAGAGCCTGCTGATTTCACGGAAAATAATTGTATTTCTGAAATTCTTATTTAAAGAGAGCATTGATTTTATTTAATGAGGATTCCACCTGCTGTACAAGGAGGAGTGAAGGAGAGGTGCCAGGAAATGAAAGCCTGGTGAGGGAAATTAGAGATGACTAAGTATTCTTTAGAAGCCACATCTAATACTAGGCATAAAGGCTGGTGCTGGAAAGGGGCCAGCCTATGAAAAAGGAGCTAACTGTACTCCTCGCCAACTCCAGTGGGCAGGGCTAGCAGAGGAGAAGCTGAAAAGGAGCAGTTGAGGAGGATAACAGTGAATAGGAGGCTATTAATTCAGAGTCTTTAAGAAGAATTTGTGCTTAAACACTGCAGCTGTTATTTAAGTTAAGGAAACCAAAGGGAAAAGAAAGGAAAGCACCACGAGACTTCTGGAAGAGTTACCAGTTAAGGAACACAGACCTTTCTCTGTCACTTCATCCTTAAGCTTTCTTTGTTCACTGCATAATCCTCTGTGGTTCTTGGTTCTTTATGAAGATATCTAAAGAATTAAGCTACACTGATGTGTTACTATTACACAGTCATTTTGTTTCTTTTCACAGGTAGCATATTTGTATTTAAAGAGGGGGGGGTGCAGACTTGAAGGAATAACATCACAAGGGAGTGGTAAACTCAGGTCAAAGCCACATTGTCCCCCCTCTTATTCTTGTCACATATCTGTTTGCTGTGAGTTCAGAAAACTTCCCTCTTCAGGTTTCTGTTGGACTGTTCATCACATTCCTTAAATGTATGCTGCTACTGCTAAGTCGCTTCAGTCAAGTCCGACTCTGTGCAACTCCATAGACGGAAGCCCACCAGGCTCCCTTATCCCTGGGATTCTCCAGGCAAGAACACTGGAGTGGGTTGCCATTTCCTTCTCCAATGCATGAAAGTGAAAAGTGAAAGTGAAGTCGCTCAGTTGTGTCTGACTCTTAGCTACCCCATGGACTGCAGCCTACCAGGCTCCTCCATCCATGGGATTTTCCAGGCAAGAGTACTGGAGTAGGGTGCCATTGCCTTTTCCACCTTAAATGTGTGAAGTGTGAAATGTAAAATATTATTACAGGAGAGTGTAAAGACATAACAGAGGCAAGTAATAAGACTGGATGGCAGAGATATGTGAGCTTACCAACACCCTAAGTCTAATCAGCCCCATGCTTGGGTGAAGGCATTTCTAGAAGCTGCAAGTTTTACGACTGTGTGAGGTCTGCACTGACCATCAGCAGAAGATTCAGTATGGAAAGCATTCAGTCTGAGCTAGCCTCTTGCCAGAATTTTCCAGGATCCAATGGATAGTCCTGGAGACTCTCTATGCCTGTAGCACTTTGTCAGGTGACCACATACCTCATCATCTATACTCCGGGGTACAAGGCAAGGTAGGAAAACTACCAAATTCCAGTCTATAGTGAATAGATTTATGTTGATGTGCTTTAAGGTACACCAGCACTGTTCAATAGAACTTTTCAAAATGATGGAATTCCAGATGTGTGCTCTTCAGAGTGTAATCACTAGCCACATGTTGTTGAGCATGTGAAATGGGAGTAGTTTGATTTAGGAAGTGGATTTTAAATTTTGCGTAACTTTAATTCATTTAAATGTCAATAGCCACATGTGGCTAGTGGCTACTGTGCTATACACAGTGCAGAAGCAAACCATGGAAAATAATAAAAAGGATTAATTAACAACATTTATCTTTAGCATGGACTTCCCAGGTGACCTCAGTGGGTAAAGAATATGCCTGCAGTGCAGTAGACACAGGAGACATGGGTTCAATTCCTGGGACAGGAAGATCCCCTGGAGGGGAAAATGGCTACTCGCTCTAGTATTCTTGCCAGGAAAATCCCATGGACAGAGGAGCCTAGCCAGCTACAGCCCATAATGTTGCAAAGAGTCAGACATGACTGAAGTGACTAAGCACAGCACAGCACATCTGTAGCATAAAAGAGAAACCTGGTATCCTGGAGTCACTCATTTAAGTAGCTGTTTATCCTGGTAGCCACCTGTGTCTGTGAGTTTGCATGATTTACGTGTTGCTCAGTGTTTCCTTATGATGATTTAGTCACTAAGTCATGTCTGTCTCT
>SJYA01002192.1:54404-176088 GCA_006410615.1 Neotragus moschatus | reverse complement strand
AAGCTGAAAAGGAGCAGTTGAGGAGGATAACAGTGAATAGGAGGCTATTAATTCAGAGTCTTTAAGAAGAATTTGTGCTTAAACACTGCAGCTGTTATTTAAGTTAAGGAAACCAAAGGGAAAAGAAAGGAAAGCACCACGAGACTTCTGGAAGAGTTACCAGTTAAGGAACACAGACCTTTCTCTGTCACTTCATCCTTAAGCTTTCTTTGTTCACTGCATAATCCTCTGTGGTTCTTGGTTCTTTATGAAGATATCTAAAGAATTAAGCTACACTGATGTGTTACTATTACACAGTCATTTTGTTTCTTTTCACAGGTAGCATATTTGTATTTAAAGAGGGGGGGGTGCAGACTTGAAGGAATAACATCACAAGGGAGTGGTAAACTCAGGTCAAAGCCACATTGTCCCCCCTCTTATTCTTGTCACATATCTGTTTGCTGTGAGTTCAGAAAACTTCCCTCTTCAGGTTTCTGTTGGACTGTTCATCACATTCCTTAAATGTATGCTGCTACTGCTAAGTCGCTTCAGTCAAGTCCGACTCTGTGCAACTCCATAGACGGAAGCCCACCAGGCTCCCTTATCCCTGGGATTCTCCAGGCAAGAACACTGGAGTGGGTTGCCATTTCCTTCTCCAATGCATGAAAGTGAAAAGTGAAAGTGAAGTCGCTCAGTTGTGTCTGACTCTTAGCTACCCCATGGACTGCAGCCTACCAGGCTCCTCCATCCATGGGATTTTCCAGGCAAGAGTACTGGAGTAGGGTGCCATTGCCTTTTCCACCTTAAATGTGTGAAGTGTGAAATGTAAAATATTATTACAGGAGAGTGTAAAGACATAACAGAGGCAAGTAATAAGACTGGATGGCAGAGATATGTGAGCTTACCAACACCCTAAGTCTAATCAGCCCCATGCTTGGGTGAAGGCATTTCTAGAAGCTGCAAGTTTTACGACTGTGTGAGGTCTGCACTGACCATCAGCAGAAGATTCAGTATGGAAAGCATTCAGTCTGAGCTAGCCTCTTGCCAGAATTTTCCAGGATCCAATGGATAGTCCTGGAGACTCTCTATGCCTGTAGCACTTTGTCAGGTGACCACATACCTCATCATCTATACTCCGGGGTACAAGGCAAGGTAGGAAAACTACCAAATTCCAGTCTATAGTGAATAGATTTATGTTGATGTGCTTTAAGGTACACCAGCACTGTTCAATAGAACTTTTCAAAATGATGGAATTCCAGATGTGTGCTCTTCAGAGTGTAATCACTAGCCACATGTTGTTGAGCATGTGAAATGGGAGTAGTTTGATTTAGGAAGTGGATTTTAAATTTTGCGTAACTTTAATTCATTTAAATGTCAATAGCCACATGTGGCTAGTGGCTACTGTGCTATACACAGTGCAGAAGCAAACCATGGAAAATAATAAAAAGGATTAATTAACAACATTTATCTTTAGCATGGACTTCCCAGGTGACCTCAGTGGGTAAAGAATATGCCTGCAGTGCAGTAGACACAGGAGACATGGGTTCAATTCCTGGGACAGGAAGATCCCCTGGAGGGGAAAATGGCTACTCGCTCTAGTATTCTTGCCAGGAAAATCCCATGGACAGAGGAGCCTAGCCAGCTACAGCCCATAATGTTGCAAAGAGTCAGACATGACTGAAGTGACTAAGCACAGCACAGCACATCTGTAGCATAAAAGAGAAACCTGGTATCCTGGAGTCACTCATTTAAGTAGCTGTTTATCCTGGTAGCCACCTGTGTCTGTGAGTTTGCATGATTTACGTGTTGCTCAGTGTTTCCTTATGATGATTTAGTCACTAAGTCATGTCTGTCTCTTTGCAACAACATAGACTGTAGCCCTCCAGGCTCCTCTGTCCATGGAATTCTCCAGCCAACCACACTGGAGTAGGTTGCCATTTCCCACTCCAGGGGGTCTTCCTGACTCAGGGATTGAACTCATGTCTCTTGTCTCTCCTGCATTGGCACGCAGGTTCTTTACCACATGTAAATTTCATGTCAAAGGAGGGTGCCCTTGTCCTCTTTTTCAGCCTCTGGCTCAGGCTAATATGTAGAGGAGCTTTCGCCTGGAGACAGTAGGCATTGCCTCCCAACCCTGAATCAGTTTTTTCAATAAGACAAGAAGTTGGAGTCTTTCCAAATAATAAAAGCTTTCCTTGAAGACAAAACATTCTCTAGACACTGGCTGTAGAAATGAGTGGAGGCCTCTTAAGTAGATATAACAGCAATCCTTCCTTCAGCTCTCACTGGGAATGACAGCATTAGTGGTTTGAATACATTAAAGGCTGGATCACTCTATACCCACTTCAGGCGGATCATATATATATATTTTTAATTCCTTGCCCTTGGTCAACCAAGAGAAAGAATTGGGGACTGAAATGCTATGTAAGCCTCCTTGGAATTTAAAGCCCACTTTGATGAGACAGGATTAAGCAAGATAAAGAAAAAAAGCAAGAAAATGAACACAAACACAATTAGACTAGACCAGCCCTTGAGTCAAGTCATGTGTAATTTCCAATGCAAAAAGATTTAATTATGCTGTCATGACCAAAATCACTTATTAAGTGCCCAGTTATATGTGATGCTGAACTGGGAAGATATACAGAAAAAAGTCAGACTTGGTCTCAGCCCATTCAAGAGACAATAATGAAACAGAAAGATATTCAGGATGGGAATTAAATACATTAATGAATATTTACTTTGAGTACAAATGTAGCCCCCACAGAACAGGCTTGAAATTCAAAAGACTAAAGAACAAAGCTCTGTACTGTTCTCACTTGGATGAAGAAGGTGGGGGTGGGGAGGGTGAAAGAGGCTGTTTGGATCTCTTATTCTCTTTCCAATATGCATGACCATGCTATTTGTCCTTTGGGAAAGGTGTGTGTATGGCAGTGGGGCTGGTTTAGGACCTAGATAGCTTGGAAGCAGCTTTCTCTGCTCCAAACCAGAGAAACACAGTGAGGCATCACCTCTCCTGCAACATGCACTAATAAAGGTCACAGACAGTGCGTGGAAGAGAGGGAGAGAGAAGAGAGTGAACAGCTCAAGTGAGTCAGTGAGCAGTGGAACTCCATTGTCATACATCACCGCCAGAGTCCTTCTAGACTACAATTGGAGCAGGGATTTTTCTCATCCAAGGATGTGGAGGTGAAAGAAGTAAACTAGGCTTAAAGCTAAGCACAAGGTTGATGACCAAGAAACCAAGAAGAGGAATCCAAATTTTGCCAAACCAAGGGGGTGCTGGAGTGGTGGCTGCATGGCACTGGAGTGACTTTGAGAAGATACCCCATGTCCAAGGGCAGAGAAACCCCAGCAAGACAGAAGGTGCTGGAGCATGGCCGCGTACCGCTGGAGCAGCAGCTGCCCTGGTCTGGAGTGACTTTGAAGAGATAATCCACATCCCGGGGCAAAGGAGAAGCCCCAAAAAGGCAGCAGGAGGGACAAAATCATGTTTAGAATCAAACACCATACCTGCGAGAGATGCTCAGCAGGCTCAAACAAACCTTGTGGGCACCAGGACCCAGAGACCCCACAGAGACTGAAACAGAACTGAGTTTGAGTGTCTCCTGTGGAGGTATGGGTCAGCGGTGGACTGCTTCAACGGCAGGGGCTCTGGGTGCAGTAGACCTGGGTATGGCATAAGCCCTCTTGGAGGAGGTTGCCATTAACCCCACATAAAGTTGCCAGAACTTACACAGGACTGGGGAAACAGACTCTTGGAGGGCACAAACAAAACCATGTGCACACCAAGACTCAGGAGAAAGCAACAGTGACCCTAGAAGAGACTAACCCAGACTTGCCCATGAGTGTCCAGGAGTCTCCAGCAGAGACGTGGGTCGGTGGTGGCCTGCTGTAGGGTTGGGGGCACTAAGTGCAGTTGTGATTCCAAGGCAAGACCTTTTGAAGGAGGTCACCATTATCTTCATTACTTCTACCATAGTTTGGCCTCAGGTCAAATAACAGGGAGGGAACACAGCCCCGGTCATCAACAGAAAATTGGATTAAACATTTACTGTGCAAGGCCCCACCAATCAGAACAAGACCCAGTTTCCCCCTCAGTCAATCTCCCCCACCAGGAAGCTTCCATAAGCTTCTTATTCTTCTCCATCAGAGACAGAATGAAAACCACAAATCACAGAAAACTAACCAATCTGATCACATGGACAACAGCCTTGTCTAACTCAATGAAACTATAAGCCATGCCATGTAGGGCCACCCAAAATGGACGGGTCATGGTGGAGAGTTCTGACAAAATGTGGTCCACTGGAGAAGAGAATGGCAAACCACTTCAGTATTCTTGCCTTGAGAACCCCATGAAGAGTATGAAAAGGTGAAAAGACAGGACACTGAAAGATGAACTCTGTAGGTCAGTAGGTGCCAAAAATGCTACTGGAGATCAGTGTAGAAATAACTCCAGAAAAAATAAAGAGATGGAGCCAAAGCAAAAACAACACCCAGTTGTGGATAGGACTGGTGATAGAAGTAAAGTCCTAGGTTGTCTATTGTCCTATACAGCAATATTACATAGGAACCTGGAATGTTAGGTCCATGAATCAAGGCAAACTGGAAGTGGTCAAACAGGAGATGGCAAGAGTGAACATCAACATTTTAGGAATAAGTGAACTAAAATGGACTGGAATGGGTGAATTTAACTCAGATGCCCATTATATCTACTACTGTGAGCAGGAATCCCTTAGAAGAAATGGAGTAGCCCTCATAGTCAACAAAATGTCCAAAATGTAGTACTTGGATGCAATCTCAAAAATGACAGAATGATATCTGTTCGTTTCCAAGGCAAATCATTCTATATCACAGTAATCCAAGTCTATGCCCCAACCAGTTATGCTGAAGAAGCTGAAGTTGAACAGTTCTATGAATACCTACAAGGCCTTCTAGAACTAACACACCCAAAAGGTATCCTTTTCATTATAGAGAACTGGAATGCAAAAGTAGGAAGTTAAGAGATACCAGGAGTAACAGGCAAATTTGGCCATGGGCTACAGAATGAAACAGGGCAAAGGCTAATAGAGTTTCATCAAGATAATGCACTGGTCATAGCAAACACCCTCTTCCAAGAACACAAGAGAAGACTCTACACATGGACATCACCAGATGCTCAACACTGAAATCAGATTAATTATATTCTTTGCAGCCAAAGGTAGAGAAGCTCTATACAGTCATTAAAAACAAGACTGGGAGCTGACTGTGGCTCCAATCATGAACTCCTTAATGCCAAATTCATACTTAAATTGAAGAAAGTAGGGAAAACCACTAGACAGTTCNGCTCAACACTGAAATCAGATTAATTATATTCTTTGCAGCCAAAGGTAGAGAAGCTCTATACAGTCATTAAAAACAAGACTGGGAGCTGACTGTGGCTCCAATCATGAACTCCTTAATGCCAAATTCATACTTAAATTGAAGAAAGTAGGGAAAACCACTAGACAGTTCAGGTATGACCTAAATCAAATCTTTTATGATTATACAGTGGAAGTGAGAAATAGACTCAAGGACTCAAGGAATTAGATATGATAGACAGAGTGCCTGAAGAACTATGCATGGAGGTTTGGGACATTGTGCAAGAGGCAGTGATCAAGACCATCCCCAAGGCTGTCTAAGGAGGCCTTACAAATAGCTGTGAAAAGAAGAGAAGTGAAAGGCAAAGCAGAAAAGGAAAGATATACCCATTTGAANGTTTTTTACTTCTCTTCTTTTCACAGCTATTTGTAAGGTCTCCTCAGACAACCATTTTGCTTTTTTGCATTTCTTTTCCATGGGGATGGTCTTGATCCCTGTCTCCTGTACAATGTCACAAACCTCCATCCATAGTTCATCAGGCACTCTGTCTATCAGATCTAGTCCCCTAAATCTATTCTATGAGGTGAGCTTTTTGATGTGTTGCTGAATTCTGTTTGCTAAAATTTTGTTGAGAATTTCTGCATCTATGTTCATCAGTAATATTGGCCTGTTGTTTTCTTTTATTGTGTTGTCTTTGTCTGGTTTTGGTATCAGGGTCATGGTGACCTCATAGAGTGAGTTCAGAAATTTTTTGAAAGAATTTTAGAAGGATAGGCATTAGCTCTTCTCTAAATGCTTGATAGAATTCTCCTGTGAAGCCATCGGTCCTGGTCTTTCATCTTTTGGAAGACTTTTGATCACAGTTTCATTTTCAGTGCTTATAATTGGATTGTGCATAATTTCTGCCTTTTCCTGGTTCAGACTGGGAAGATTGGACTTTTCTAAGAATCTATCCTTTTCTTCCAGGTTATCCATTTTATTGCCAAATAGTTGTTCATAATAGTCTCTTATAATCCTTTGTATGTCTACATAGTCTGCTGTAACCTCTCCTTTTTAATTTCTAATTTTGTTGATTTGATTCTTCTCTCTTTTTTTCTTGATTAGTCTGGCTAAAGGTTTGCCAATTTTTTTTTTAATCTCAAAGAACCAGCTTTTAGTTGTATTAATATTTACTATTATTTCTTTCATTTATTCTTTNTACATAGTCTGCTGTAACCTCTCCTTTTTAATTTCTAATTTTGTTGATTTGATTCTTCTCTCTTTTTTTCTTGATTAGTCTGGCTAAAGGTTTGCCAATTTTTTTTTTAATCTCAAAGAACCAGCTTTTAGTTGTATTAATATTTACTATTATTTCTTTCATTTATTCTTTATTTATTTCTGCTTGGATCTTTATGATTTCTTTCCTTCTACTAATTTTGGGGTTTTTTGTTCTTCTTTTTCCATTTGTTTTAGGTGTAAAGTTAGGTGGTCTATTCAATGTTTTTCCTGTTTCTTGAGGTAGGATTGTATTGCTATAAACCTCCCTCTTAGAACTGCTTTTGCTATGTCCCATAGATTTTGAGTTGTCATATTTTCATTGTCATTTGTTTTTAGAAATTTTTAAATTTCCCTTTTGACTTCTTAGTAACCTGTTGGTTATTTTGAAATGTATTGCTTAATCTCCATATGTTTGTGCTTTTTACAGTTTTTTTTCTTGTAATTCATATTTAGTCTCATAGTGTTGCGGCTGGAGGAGATGCTTGACATGATTTCAATTTTCTTAAATTTCCAGAGGTTTGATTTGTGACCCAAGATGTGGTCTACCCTAGAGAATGTTCCATGTGCATTTGAGAAGGTGTGTTCTTCTGCATTTGAATGGAATGTCCTGAAGATATCAATGAGATCTATCCCATCTAATGTATCATATAAGACTGTGTTTCATTATTGATTTTCTGTTTTGATGATCTGTCCATTAGTATGAGTGGGATGTTAAAGTCTCCTACTATTACTGTGTTACTGTCAATTTCTCCTTTTACGTCTGTTAGTGTTTGTCTTATGTATTGAGGTGCTCCTATGTTGGATGCATAGATATTTACAATTGCTTTGTCTTCTTGGGTTGATACCTTGACCATTATGTAGTGTCCTTCCTTATCTCTTGTAATCTTCTTGATTTTAAGGTCTATTTTGTCTGATATGAGGATTGCTACCACAGCTTTCTTATACTTTGCATTCACATGGAATATATTTTTCTATCCTCTCACTTTCAGTCTATATGTGTCTTGAGGTCTGAAGTGGGTGTCTTGGAGAGAGCATATACATGGGTCTTGTTTTTGTACCCATTCAGCCAATCTGTGTCTTTTGGTCGGAGCATTAATCCATTTACATTTAAAGCAATTATTGATATATTTGTTACTATTGCCATTTTCTTAATTGTTTAGGGTTTGATTTTGTAGACCTTTTTCTTCGCTTGTGTTTCTTGAGCATATAAGTCCCTTAACATTTGTTGTAAAGCTGGTTCGGTGGTACTGAATTCTCTTAACTTTTGCTTGTCTGAAAAGCTTTTTATTTCTCCATCAATTTTCAATGAGATTCTTGCCGGGTAAAGTAATCTTGATTGTAGATTTTTCCCTTTCAGTACTTTAAATATATCCTGCTGTTCCCTTCTGGCCTGCAAAGTTTCTGCTGAAAGATCAGCTGTCAAACATATGGTTTTGTTACTTGTTGTTTTTCCCTTGCTGCTTTTAATATTCTTTCTTTGTGTTTAGTCTTTGCTAGTTTGATTAATACGTGCCTTGGCATGTTTTTTCTTGGGTTTATCCAGTATGGGGCTCTTTGTGTCTCTTGGACTTGATTATTTCCTTTTCCATATTGGGAAAATTTTCAACTATAATCTCTTCAAAAAATTTCTCACACTCTTTCCTTTTCTCTTTTTCTTCTGGGACTCCTGTAATTCCAATGTTGGAGTGTTTGATAGTGTCCCAGGGGTCTCTCAGAGAAGGCAATGGCAACCCACTCCAGTACTCTTGCCTGGAAAATCCCATGGACGGAGGAGCCTGATAGGCTGCAGTCCATGGGGTCGCAAAGAGTCAGACATGACTGAGCGATGCATTGGAGAAGGAAATGGCAACCCACTCCAGTGTTCTTGCCTGGAGAATTCCAAGAGCGGCGGATTCTGGTGGGCTGCCATCCATGGGGTCGCACAGAGTCGGACATGACTGAAGCAACTTAGCAGCAGCAGCAGCAGAGGTCTCTGAGACTATCCTCTGTTCTTTTCATTCTTTTTACTTTGTTCTGCTCTTCAGAAGTTATTTCCGCCATTTTATCTTCCAGCTCACTGATTCGTTTTTCTGCTTCAGATATTCTGCTGTTAATTCCTTCCAGAGTATTTTTAATTTCAGTAGTGTTGTTTGTCTCTGTATGTATGTATGTATGTCTTTAATTTTTCTAGGTCTTTGTTAACTGATTCTTGCATTTTATCCATTCTGTTTTCAAGGTCTTTGATCATCTTTACTATCATTAATCTGAATTCTTTTTCCAGTACTTTTCCAATTTCCTCTTCATTTATTTGGACTTCTGTGTTTCTAGTTTGTTCCTTCATTTGTGCACTATTTCTCTGCCTTTTCTTTTCTTTTTTTTTTAAACTTATTGTGTTTGAGGTGTCATTTTCCCAGTCCTCAAGGTTGAATTCTTGCTTTCTTTTGGTTTCTGTCCCCCCTCAGGTTGGTGCAGTGATTTGTGTAAGTTTTTAATTGGGTGAGATTTTTGCTGAGCTTTGTGTTTGTTTGCTTGCTTGCTTGTTTTGTTTTTCCTCTGATGGGTAAGGCTGAGTGAGGTGGTAATCCTGTCTGTTGATGATTTGGTTTGTATTTTTGTTTTGTTTGTTGTTGTTTGGCTGAGGCACCTGCACAGGGTCCTACTGGTGGTTGGGTTCCCAGTCTTGTATGCAAGTGGTTTCGTTTGTGGGAGTTCTCATAACTTGATATTCCCTAAATTTAATGTCTGGTGGTCTGGGGTCTTGGAGTCAGTGCTCCCATTCCAAAGGCTCAGAGCTTGGTCTCTGTTCAGGAATGAAGATTCTGCAAGTGGTTTGTTGTAATGTTGAGATTAACACAAATACCCAAAAACAAAAAACCCAAAATGAATTCCAGACAAATGCCAGTTACACAATCAGGCAAATAATAATTAAAATAATGGAATATATATATATATATACATCCATAAGAAAAATCAAAAACGTCCAATAAAAATAAAGTACAATAGATTGACCCAGTGAACAAAGAAAAGCAAAAATCATATCTACCAGTTAAGAATAAAACTAACTTAATCACAAACTGGAAACAAAACTAAAGCAACGTGCCAACTGAGGCATAAAGCAATTAAAGCAAAACTAACAAATATGTTGAGAGGAAAGGAAAGAAAGAAAAGAAAGTAAGATTAGATATGCAAAGCTAAATAGAGGTAGATGAAGATTTATATATATTAAAGATTAACTGCAAGGGGGAAGAACAGTAGGAAAAACAAAGTAATGTAGAAAATAATAATAGTTTAAAAAATTAAAAAGAAAAAAGAAATGGAAAGAAAAAAAAAGAAAAAGAAAAACTCCACAGAACTGCAAAAGCCCAATGTAGAAACAGAGGTTTATAACAGCAATAAAAAGTGTGATTGAAACAAAAAACTCAAAACTTAATTAGATTTCATCGTGCCAATAAAATCAACAACTGAAATGGGGAGTTGGGGGTGGAGGGGAAAAAAAGAAAAAAAAAAATCCAGGAGAATCTACAGAACAAGTCAAAACAAGAGAATAATAAATGTTTTTCCTGAGTCACTGCTGTCCAGAGTCCTTTCCCTCACTGGGAGTGACAGTCCTCTTCACCTCCCTAGGACGCCCTCCAACACTGTGCTGATCTCTGGACCTGCTGTGGGGGCAGCTCAGATTCTAATCTGGACCTACTCCTGTGTATTGTTGCCTCTGATGTCAACAGCTGTCAGAACTAGTGTGTTTTCTTTTGTGGGAGCTCTCAGTGTCCTTTTATATATTCCATAGACACAGAGTCTGCCTAGTTGATCATGTGGATTTAATCTGCAGCTTGTACAGCTGGTGGGAAGGTTTTGGGTCTTCTTCCTTAGCTGCACTGCCCCTGGGTTTCAATTGTGGTTTTATTTCCACTTCTTAATGTGGATCATCCACTGGGATTTGCTCCTGAGGCTGCCCTGGAGGACTTGAGTTTGCCCCTGTGAGGACCAGGGGTGGAGGCGGTGCAGCTGCTTGGGTCACAGGGGTTCTGGTAGCACCAGGTTCTCAGGGGAGTTGGCAGCTAGGGCAGCAGGAAACACAGTGCTCTAGAAGGGTATGGCAACCAGTATTGGCCAATATGCTCCAGTATTCTTGCGTGTAGAACCCCCCGACAGAGAAGCCTGGCAGGCCACTGCCCACAGGGTCACAAAGAATTGGACATGACCAAAGTGACCCCCACCTGCACAGATGCAATATATATATATTTTTTTCGCCTGTGGCAGCTCTGCCCCAGTGAGGGTTGAACGTGAAGGTGGCATAGCTCCTTGGGTCATGGGGACAGTGGTGGCACCAACGGTGCAGGGACATGGACTGCCTCAGCCAGTGGAGCTATGGCCCTATCGATCTTTTCTTGAGCCTCTGGTAGCTGGTGATCAGAAAGCCTCTTTGATCAGTCTTTCTCCATAGATCTGTCCGTTCTTGCACTTAGAGGGCTCCGTTGCCTGGGGTCCTTCTCTGTTGTTTTGCACGTCAGGCACATAGTGGCCCCCCCGCCATCCGGCTGGGGTCCTACTCTGTAGTTCTGCATCAGTCACTTAAAGGAGCACCCTGTGTGGCATCCTACTCTGTAGTTCAGTGTGTCAGTTGTTTGATGGGCCAGCCTCTCTATTGTTCAGCTGCTGATGCTGGTGTGTGGGGACAGAGAGGCTATGGTGATGACTCCACCCCCTATGCATGACTCAGCAGGATCCCCTTGCTTCCATGGCTGCCTGAACTTTCCTCCACAGGCATTTCCCACCACAGTCTCCTTCCTCACATCTCCTCGATCCATCTCTCCACAGTCAACAGCAGCCTTCGCCCTAGGATTGCTCTACAATCCCTAAGCTGCAGCTCCCAGCCACTGCACCTCCTAGGGGACCTGCATCCCTCTCCATGTTATGGATGGCTGCGACAAGGACTGTGATTTTCATTCCATTCAGGCTGCCACAGATCAGCTGTTTCACTCGCAGCCTTAAATGTTCGTCCTCTGACTCAGATAGTTGCCCCCATGTGGGGATCAGACTCCTGCTTTGGTTCTCCTACCCACCGAGGGGAGTTACAATCCAATCCAGTACTCCTGTTTTTCCCCCTGGTTCCTTCGTCCTACTGCGTTTTGCATGATCCTATGTATTCTTTTCCACTGGTCAGGTTCTCCTCTCCACCCTCAGCTGGTGGTCTCTATGCACTTCCATGTCTGAAGGTGTGTCCCTGGAGAGAGATATATTCCACACCCACCTACTTCTCTGCCATCTTGTTCTCCCAACCAGGAATTTTTTTTTTTTTAAGCAAAAAATCTTCAACAATGAAATGAATAGAAGGAGGATGAGCGATTTCAATGAATTTGTAGGCTACCAAAAGTGGAAGGAAGACCATCAACTAAGGAGCCAATGGAAGAAAGACACAGCCTTGAATGTAAGGGAACTGCTGCAGCCTATCAGGTAAGGGGCTAGCAAAATCAAGAGAGACTCTGGATTCAAAATCTGGAGTGGAAAAGTCACTTTTCACTGTAAAAATAGACCTATACATAGAACAGGTGATCCCAGACATAACTTTCCTTCAACTCCATATGCAACACAAATGCAGGTCCTTGCCCACAGGACAATCATCAGAGAGCTCTTTTCAAAACAGGGCAGCATGAACTGTGAGGGGAAGAACTAAGCAGTGATGTCAATATTAATGACCCAGAGTAAGACCCTCCTCATTCATTCCTTGGGACTCTCTCCCTTCATCACAGTACTCAGAGCATCCAGCTTGGAGAAAGCCTACTAGCTGATGCAACCTGAGGGTTTATTCAGAGCTCCTGGGAAGTGGGCTTATTGGTAATTCTTACATCTAGAGAAACAAACAAACAAACAAACAAACAAATCACTAGATATTTGAGAAAGTCTGCAACAAGAAAGAGAAACACCGAGATAAACAGACATGTTGGTCATTCCCAAGAGGAATAAGAGAGCTTAGGGAATAGATGAGAATTTACAGAACAAGACTAATTTGGTATACTCAGGAGTACTCAGGAATATTTGGCATGGATAAAATAAGAATTGGAAGTTATATTTTAAAAATAAAGATTTTTTTGAAGTTAAAAATGTCATGTCAAAATTGAACATTCAGTAGACGGAGTTTAAGGCCAGGTTGAAGAAAACTTCTAGAAAACAGAATTAAAGGTAGTTAGGAAGAAAACGTGAGCAAAAATTAAAACACAATAGAGATCAGTATTAAGAGGTCAGACATTTTATTAGTAAGAATTCTAGAGAAAATAGAGATAAAAGAAGGCAAGAAATTATATTAAAAAAAAACATTTTACAGTTTGAGATTAGGAGGTACAGACTGCTATATATAAAGTAAATAAAGAACAGGGTCCTACTGTCTAGCATAGGGAACTATATTCAATATCTTGTAATAAACCATAATGGAAAAAAATTACATGTGTGTGCATGTGTGAGACTGAATCACTTTGGTATATACCAAAAACTAACATAACTTGGTAAATAGCCTGTATTTCAGTGAAAAAAAGTTCCCCAAATTGATGGGAGAGTACCTTTAAATACAAAGGGCTCATCTGCGCCCAGACTAATAAAAAAAAGACAGTTATCTCTCAACACAATATAGTGAAATTTCAGAACATTGAAGCTTAAAGGAATATCCTACAATCTTCCTGAGATAGGAACAGA
Source organism: Neotragus moschatus (assembly GCA_006410615.1). Taxonomy (NCBI): domain Eukaryota; kingdom Metazoa; phylum Chordata; class Mammalia; order Artiodactyla; family Bovidae; genus Neotragus; species Neotragus moschatus. Next base: position 162,849 of record SJYA01002192.1, on the reverse strand, counting down.
GAAAAACAGTAGATAAACTAAATAAATCATAGTATGAAGCAAAGAGCTAAGTGTCTAAAGTCTACAAAGCCAGAATCAAGAATATAAGCATATTATTTAGGATAACCATCAGAGAACCCGAAAACTAAAGTCATTAAAAATTGGTTTTCTCTGAGGAACAGGACTGATGGAGGGGAATCAGGAACCACGGGTGGGATTGTGACATTTTATGTTAGCATGAGAGTATTACTTTGGACAGAATACACACACACACGTCACATTTATTATAAATATTAGTCATAGTCAATATGCACTAGAGTTGATATATACTATAATCTATGTATTACATGAAATACTATGCATGGGTGCTAAGTTGCTTCAGTTGTGTCTGACTCTTTGTGACCTTAGGGACTGTAGCCTGCCAGACTCCTCTGTCCATGGGATTCTCCAGGCAAGAGTACTGGAGAGGGTTGCCATACCCTCCTGCAAGGGATCTTCATGTTCCCAAGGACTCAACCCAAGTCTCTTATGTCTCCTGCATTGGCAGCCCACTTCTTTACCACCTGGGAAACCCCACAAAATATTACATGTAGTTAATAAATATATTATCACTGCATGTGTATGAAGCTAATACTTGGAGGCTGTAGTTTATTGCCTATCCTTTGAGGACACACCCATCAAGCAATGTCTCTTACACCATAACACCTAAACAAGGTTTATTCTTGCCTGTATGTATTACAGTGCACACATAATTACTGATGGATTTGATACAGAGCCATAAAATCATACCCCACAAGGTCTCCTAGTGGCCTGGAAAATAAACAAGCCTCCTACCAACACAACTTCCAAATAGTCAGTGGCTTGGGCTGAGCCAACAGGATATAAAAACAGTTGGTTGAAAAGTGGAAACTTCAAGCTGAAAAACATTGGGATTTCTGATTTCAATTGAATGTTTTTTTTAAAAACTGAATTTCGTCAAACTTGTTTGTGTATATGGGGAGTGAGCCATAGGCACTAAGGAACATTTGACTCTTCATGCTGCTAAACATGCTGGGAGAAAGAAACTTCTGGAAGCTGGTTGAATTATTTTGAGCCACAGTGAATTCCTTTAGGGAAAGTGAAATAGTTTCCTAGCTGATCCCTTTGCAGCATAACGGATTGGTCTCATGTGGGAGATGGCCACCAAATAATGGAGTCCTTGCTTCATGGGAGAGACTAGAAAAAGGCAGGTCTGTGGAACCTAAAACATTTGGCAAACTGAAGTCTAGAAGTAATGTGAAAAGAAGAGAGAGTTCAAGTGAATGTACAAGAAAGGACAGAAAAGCAGGAGTAAGAAAGATGAGATGTGAGAAATACACACACAGAAATGCAGTCCAATTCTGAGAAGCACTGGATTCATTCGCCTACACCAGCACCTGTCTGGGGCTTAAGCTGCCCCTTTTCAGTTGACTATGCAGAAAGCATTCCTCAGAGTTAAGGCATGGTGCAGGCTGTACTATTTCACTCACAGCTGATAATTTCCCTAGAGGCAAGTGGGATGCAGGAAGAGAAAACCAAGGACTCACAAGAAAAATTGCATTAGTGGAGAAGTGGAGAGCAAAGGGATTGAGTAGGCGAAGCTGGCCAGTAATATAATAATTCAAAGACCACAGGTAAAAACAGTCCCCCGGGATGGGGCAGTTTGTCAAGCACTCAGTCAAGGAAGGAAAACAAGAAGCCAAAAATTGTGGTGAAATTGTTTCCCTGAAAGAGGAGCTGCTATAAATAGAGATACCATGGGATAGAAAGAACAGAAAAACATCACAGCAAGCCTGCATTCAGAATGAGATGCGGATTCGAGCTCCAAGTAGGAAGATCTTAGCTACGACTCTCCCAGATATTGAGAAGGGAGCCACCAAGGTGATGGGAGCTTCAGAAAATCTAAATGCCTTGATAGTCTATGATTAATTCAAGTTTATGTGTCAGGTAGAATCATAGACTCAGTGATGCCAATGTTTTTATTGATCTGAAGATTTTTCCCCTAGGAGTGGAGGATAAGAATGTTAATTTAGAGAAGGATGTTAGGGGCAGTTACCCAGGCACAATATTGAAAGGGGGTTTCTGGAAAGGCATTGAGGGTACCCCCCTGTGCTTCATACCTCTTTCTGTCTCTTTTGTTGAGTGCAGGTGGGACACACTCTCACTTGCGACTTGTTTCTAGGTGATGGACATGGGAAAGGTGATGGAGTGTCACTCCCAAATGTCCTTTATATTATATTAGACTCCATTTTAGCAGACTGGGTCATGAAACACTCTTTGCTGGCTTGATAAAGTAGATGGCCATATTGATGAGGTCCATGTGGCAAGGATGGCTGACCCCTGGAAGACATGGAGAAGCTCAGGACCTGAGGTCAGCCCCTAGCCTACAGCCAGTAGAAGGTGGTGGCTCTTGGTCATATGGCCACAAGAAAATGAATTCTGCCAAAATCCTGAATGAGCTTGGAAGTGAACTCTTCCCCAATCAAGCTCCAGAGGAGAATGCAGCCCAGCCGACACCCTGACTTCGGTTTTGTGAGACCCCAAGAAGAGGACTCGGTTCACCCCAATGTCCAAATTACTGACCCATGGAAACTGTGAGATAATAAATATGTGTTGTCTTAAGTTGCTAAATCCGTGATATTTTGTTACACAGCTATAGGAAATAAATGCAGCAGGGGAGGAATAGGTAAAGGGAATTGAAGAAAGATGTCAGGTAACTTCATCTAAACAGGAAATAATAAGGCAGCCATGATGCCAAGGGTTCATCTTGTCACCAATAAATAGCATTTACTCTTTCTTGGTGTCCCCACTGCCCCTTGGTCTAATAGTAGGCTTTTGCCACCTCTGAGTTGTCCCCTCTTTCCTTCAGATAGAACCCATATGTTGTACTATTGGCCAAAGGATGACAAAAGGTATTCCTCCTAGTTTTCCACTGTAGGTAGTCTGAGCCCATGCAAAGGTGTGAGCTGGGAAGGTGTGTTCCTCTATTCTCTGGATAGCTTCTCCTCCCATGCAGAATCCTGCTCCAAAAGAGCACAAATAGCCTCTTGCTACTACCCTTGACATGCCTTACCCATGCTCCATACCTTTTGGAATTTTCTTCTTTCCATTAAATTTTGCCTGTTTCTGTGTTCTGTTCCTTAGGCCCTGCTTGGTTCAATCATCTGATATCAATTTAGAGAATCATCTCACTGCAATAACATTTATGCTTTTTAAAAACTACCTTAAAAAAAAAAAAAAAAAAAACCCTCTAACCAGTAGGAAATTCCAGAACCTGGTGAACAGATATATTGCCCAGTCAAGACTCCCAAGGCCCCATAAATCACACCACTTAGGGACAATGGGAAACAGCTTTCCTGTCTGCTCCAGAAGACTGCCTCACATTTCCTTCCCACTGGGGGCCTCTTGTTGATCGGGTCCATATCAAGTGGCCAGAGTATGTTTATTCCAGGAGCAGTAGCGGCAGCATCTGTCGGGTGTCTGGCAGGTGTCAGACTCCACTCACCCAACCATGTGGAGATGTGGATAGACAGCTTCCCTTATGCTCATCACAGAGATACCACTTGTATCTTCTAAGGGTTAACGGCAGTCACTCTTACTGCATGTATCTCTGAGCTGTAGAGAAATGTGCCTTTCTTACTGGAGCAATGGGAGAGAAGCCAGGAGATGGAACTCAGCATAGGTTTGAACAAGTGGAGTCGCCCCTTCAGGGAAGGTACCCTGTGTCCTACTACAAGGAAGATTCAGAAAGGATCTGTATCACCAAGGAGACTCAGAGACCCTCTCCACCTAGACCTCACTGTCTTGGTCTCTAAGCCCTTATGCAACATGCCATCTGCCTGGAATGCCTTCTCTTACTCTACTTGAATCTGTGGTTAGTTTAGGGATATGTACCATGCCCTGCTGCCTTAACTGACTTTAGAGTGATGAGGCTGCCTACTCTGGGCCCTCAGAAGAGCAGCAATATGACATTTAAGACACTGTCCAGAAATTGTCTGAATTGTCTGTCTCCCTGACCAGACAGTAGGCTTCTTGAAGATATGGGTTGGATCTGTTCTCTTTTGTCTTTAGAGCCTAGCTCAGTGTCTAGCCCTAAATAACTGAGCTGTAGATTAGAGAATGAATGAATGTCCAGATAGGAAGCAAGGATCTGATCTGTTCTGAAATCAAATGACACCATTTTTATAAATAGTTATGAATGATATATTGATCCTCTCTCCTTCAAGGTTTTGCCAGCTACACCTTCTTGAGAAACAGCTATACCTTCATTGAGAAAAAGAAAGAAAAAGGAGATGATGATTCCACAAGAGCAAGAGTTGAGAAGTAGGTGAAGTTGATAGGTGTTCTATATTAAAATCAGGCCACAGGTTCTTTGTCCCATTCTGCCCTGTGTGATTTTGGGGGCAGCCAAGGGACTTCATGACATTTCCAAAAGGGCATCTGTGAAAACCACTCAGCTGAAGGCAGGAAGCCAGGGCTTTTTTAACAGAAATTTTGTGGTTCAGAAAGTATTGCAAAACAGTGCAATAAGTAGGTTTTACTTCCATGGCAGTTTCTGATTATTTCCTACAGTCAAAGTATTTTATAAACACTTATCTATTATATGTTTACAAGTTGATGTTGGTGAGGTCTAATTTTTTTCCCCATGTAAGACTTTGGACAGGAGATGGAAACTCCTTTTCTTTTTCTTTAAAAAATAAGTGAACTTGTTTACTTGTATTAGTAATATTGACTTATATTAGAAAGAGGCGATGTTACAAGGTGTTCTACATTAAATAGACCCACAAATAATCTGTTCCATCCTGTCCTTTGTAATTATTGGACAGCAAAGTTACTTTGTGACATTTTCCAAAAGAGTATCTTAGTTACATTTGTTTTACTATAACTTGAATATTTATTGAAAATATGTGTCATGACACAGTTAATCAAATAACACCATTTTAATAAATAGTTATAAATGATATATTGATCCTCTCTCCTTCTTCAAGGTTTTTCCAGCTACACCTTCTATGGCAGTACTACCCACCATTGCTCACATACTGAGCTACAGTTCCCTGATCTAGTCCAGTCCTGTTAGTTAGTTAGTTTTAGTCACTCAGTCATGTCCAGCTCTTTGTGATCCCTATGTAGCCTGCCAGGCTTCTGTGTCCATGGAATTCTCCAGGCAAGAATACTGGAGTGGAAGCCATTCCTTTCTCCAGAGGATCTTCATGATTCATGGAGTGAACCTAGGTCTCCTTCATTGCAGGCAGATTCTTTACCATCTGAGCCACCAGGGATCTTTTGGGATGTGCTCACTATTTCCATTGTGCTTAGAGCTCCCCTTCTACCTTTGAGAACTCCTATGCCTATTTTTTATTAATTAGAAAAATCTCTTCTATCATNCTAGGTCTCCTTCATTGCAGGCAGATTCTTTACCATCTGAGCCACCAGGGATCTTTTGGGATGTGCTCACTATTTCCATTGTGCTTAGAGCTCCCCTTCTACCTTTGAGAACTCCTATGCCTATTTTTTATTAATTAGAAAAATCTCTTCTATCATTTCTATGAACTTAGTGTGGACAAGAGTTTTCCATCTTGAGAACTGGGAAAACCTCTATGAATAACTATGCAGATACCTAAAAGGAGAACATTCCGGACAGAAGAAACAACTTGTGCAAAGGCCCTGGGGTGGAAGTGTGCTTGGCAAGAATAGGCAAGAGCCCAAGATGGCTGGATCATAGCTGAGCAGAGTCAGCAAATGATAGCATAATAAAAGGTGAGCAGCAAGATATAAGGAGGGCTGCAGCTTGTGGAGTCTTGAGGCCATTTTATGGCCTCCTTTTACTCTGAGGAAGATGGTAAAGCTTTGGAGGTTTATGAGTAGGGAAGTAAGATAATCTTAAGACAGCTGCTCTGGCTGTCTACTCTAGCTGGACAGGGAGGCCTGGCATGCTGCAGTCGAGGGGGTCACAAAGAGTCAAACACGACTGAGTGACTGAATTGAACTGAAGTGAACTCCAGCTGTCATGGTGAGAATAGACTCAAAGGAGAAGAATCAGTATGCTAGGGCAAAAACCCAGGTTGGAGTTGATGGCTCAGACCATGGTGGTAACATGGATGGTTGGACTGTAGATCTACTTTGATGGTACAGTCAACAGGATTTCCTGATTTATGACATGAAGAGAAAGAGAAAAAGACAGGAGTCCATGATGACTCCAAGGCTTTTGGTCTGAACGCAGAAAGGATGTGTTGGCATCAACGATTTGGGATGACTATGAGTGGAACAGGTTTACAAGAGAAAATCAAGAGCTCTATTTCTGATGTATTGAGTTGAAGATGTTGACTGGGCAAGTCTAGATTTCAACAGGGAGGTATATGCTTGAAATGGCACTTAAAGTCTTGAGATTGGGTGGGTTCACCAAGGTAGTAAGTTTGGTTAGAGAGGGGGAGAGGGGCAATGATCAAGCCTGGGGCACTCCAATGTTAAGCAGTCTGGAGAAAAGGATCTAGATAAGGAGATTTAGAAGAAGCAGTCAGTGAAGGAAGAGAGAAAAAAAAATTCAGTGGAGACATGTGCTGTATCTTAATTCAGTACATTAGGTAACAGTCTAGATTGAGAAATTGGAACTAAACTGAGATCGTTCTTCACTTTGAGGAAAACAATATGATGCAATGGATAAATAATGGGTCTAGCCTATGATGCAAGTACTTTTAAAATTATACCCTCTACACCTCACCCCCACAACCTCAATGCCGTACCTGACAGTCTGTGTAGAAAGCTACCTTGGATCTTTCCAGTTGTTGCTGAAAAGAAAGTTCACTATACTATTAGTATTTTCAGCCATTTTTAAAGAAAACTACTGAATTATTTTTAAATGAATGAAAATGAGTTGGGTTTGTTGGTGAGAATAGTGACCGTAGGCAAGTGATCAACATCCTAGAATCTGGCACTTTCTGTGACTCAGACAAGGAAAGGTCTCCCTAGACAGAATTCAGGGTGGCTAGGTACAGGTTCTAGCTTAAAAAATAATAATAATAAATTAATTTTTTGAAAGCAGCAAAATAGAGCAGAAAGTAGAGTCCCCAAACACCTCGTGTGCAGGTTCTACCTTTTTTCCTTAGACTTACTCTGTGCCACAGGCAGTTTGCTTGATTGAGGTTTCCATTTTCCCACCTATAAATTGAGGGTGCTCAATTGTCTGTGACTCTTTGCAACCCCATGAACTGTAGTCACCAGGCTCCTCCGTCCACAGAATTTCCCAAGCAAGAATACTGGAGTGGGTAGCCATTTCCTCCTCCAGGGGATCTTCTCCACCCAGGGATCGAACCTACATCTTCTGTAGCTCCTGCATTGGCAGGCAAATTCTTTACCACTGAGCCACCTGGCAAGCCCAAATTGAAAGTAGGATGAATTATATTAAAACTGAAGTTTTTTTCAGGAAGGTGTTCTTAATGTCTTATTAGAGGTCTAATTTAAGGTCTTATTAGAGACCTTAAAAAGAAGATAGGTTTCTTCTCTTGAGTCCTTGGAAGCCAACTGCAAATGACTGGGATTGAGTGAGTTACAAAGACACTGTTATTTAAAAAGCAATGAGATCAGTGCTTCCACATCCATAAATATGTGTGATTGCCCCAGGGGAGATGTGCCTGCCTCCCATCGCCAGCTCATAAAGGTGACCATACAAACACTGGGCTGGAGCTTTGGTTTCCCCATGAGGCAGCCAGCCAAGTCTCATGATTTGTGACACAGCTGTCAGCGCTCCCAAAACTGTCTCTTGGCCCCTTGACCTTGGGGCAGGTGGGCCAAAGCGGGAGCCTTTCCACAAGCTCCCGGACTCCTGCTTGGGCCCATGAATCTCATGAGAGGCAGTGAGGTAATGGCTAGATCAGCACAGCAGGCTTCCTGATGTGACCCCAGGCAGTAGGTCCATTCTGTCCATAGAGGGCAGGGAGCTCACTGTGTCAGAAAGCACTTCAGCCTACTGACTGATGTCTATTGAGCAGGATGAATTCAGTTCCTAGACTTACATTTTCCATGGCTTCTCTGGCCAGATTCTTGAGGCTTTGAAAGAAGAGGGAGGTCAACTAAGCTAACTGCCTTTAAGAACTGTCCCCACACTGCCCACTGAAGGAATTTCAAACCTCAAGGCCACAAGCTCCCCAAGTCCCAGTGTGACTCCAATCAGATTCCTGAAAGGTAGCTACAGCCAGAGAGCCAGGCAGACAGATTCAATAAGCTCTGGACCTGATGGGAAATCTGATGCTGCAATCAAAACATAGCTGGAGCTGAGGAATCCACAATATTGTAAATCAACTATACTTCAAAAGCAAAAAAGCAAAAGCCCAGGATGTGAACTGCAAGATTATGATAAGATCTGTAAAGTGCTGGTTCAAGCTGGCTCTCCTAAGAGAGAGAGAATGTTAGTCGCTCAGTTGTGTCTGACTCTTCACAGTCCCATGGACAGTAGCCCTCCAGGCTCCCCTGTCCATGGAATTTCTCAGCAAGGATACTGGAGTGGGTTGCCATTCCCATCTCCAGGGGATCTTCCTGATTCAGGGATCGAATCTGAGTCTCCTGCATTGTGGGCAGATGCTTTACCATCTGAGCCACCAAGGAAACCCAAGAAAAAGGTAAGGAGAAGATATATTGTTCTAGCACTTAGCACCCTGCTTTGCATGTAGGAAATGCTCAATAAAAAGAACATGGTAGCTACTTGTATTAAAAGCACTTGACATTGTGTAAGACCACTCAGCTCACCTTCTTACTCAAGTCATAACATTTATCACTTACTCCCCACAAACCATATAGTTCTGACCTTGTCTCTGAAAGGAAGACCTATTTTTAGTATCTATGGAGACCACAGTGAGGTTGTGCTGCCTAACTACACACCCTAGGCAAGAATAGGTGAAGAACTTGGTGCCTTGTTCTCCAGCAAGAGTTTTCCTCCAACTTTCTGAATGTTCTTTCCTTAAATCAGAAACTTTCTAAGTGCAAGGTCAAAGCTATCATCTCTAGGGATGTCTACTGCAGGCATTGTCTGTAGAAGAAATTCCAGTAATCTGGTACTGGGCATTCTGGAGTCTGATGTGGAATTATTAGAAGCATCTGACAAGTTCTTCCCCTGGGATGCAATCACCCAAGCTCTAGGAGACTTCTGCTCCCCTTGTTGCCACACAGAACTCCCAAGACATATTTGCTTTTCCAAAGCAAGGACTGAGAACCAGAGTCAGGAGAGTAAGGCCCCTGTCCTGTTTCTATGGAGCAGACTGGTTTGTTCTTGAATCTAAGGTATGTGTCTTTGTACCATATTGCCCCACTACTCATGCCTAGTTTGATCTTTTCACCCAAACATTTGACTGACTAACCANCCCCTGTCCTGTTTCTATGGAGCAGACTGGTTTGTTCTTGAATCTAAGGTATGTGTCTTTGTACCATATTGCCCCACTACTCATGCCTAGTTTGATCTTTTCACCCAAACATTTGACTGACTAACCAAACTCCTACATACACCCTCTTGCTTGGGCTAGGAAAGCACCAACTCCAGGTGACCAACTTCAACTCCAAGTTTCCTTACTTCTGCATGTTGCCTTGGTATTTCACACTATTGTTCAGTTGCTCAGTCCTGCCCAACTCTTTGAGACCCCATGAACTGCAGCACCACAAGCTTCCTTGTTCTTCACCATCTCACAGATTGTTCAAACTCATGTCCATAGAATCACTGATGCCATCCAACCATTACATCCTTTATCATCCCATTCTCCTCCTGCCTTCAATCTTTCCCAGCACCAGGGTGTTTTCTAATGAGTCAGCTCTTTGCATTGATGACCAAAATATTGGAGCTTCAGCTTCAGCGTTAGTCCTTCCAATGAATATTCAGGATTGATTTCCTTTAAGATTANACCATTACATCCTTTATCATCCCATTCTCCTCCTGCCTTCAATCTTTCCCAGCACCAGGGTGTTTTCTAATGAGTCAGCTCTTTGCATTGATGACCAAAATATTGGAGCTTCAGCTTCAGCGTTAGTCCTTCCAATGAATATTCAGGATTGATTTCCTTTAAGATTAACTGGTTTGATCTCCTTGCAGTCCAAGGGACTCTCAAGCATCTTCTCCAACACCACAGTTCAAAAGCATCAATTCTTCAGCACTCAGCCTTCTTTATGGTTCAACTCTCACATCCATTCATGACTACTAGAAAAACTGTAGCTTTGACTATACGAACCTTTGTTGGCAAAGTAATGTCTCTGCTTTTTAATATGCTGTCTGTGTTTGTCATAGCTTTTATTCCAAGGAGCACGCATCTTTTAATTCATGGTTGCAGTCACTGTTCACAGTGATTTTGGAGCCCAAGAAAATAAAGTGTCACTGTTTCCATTTATCTCCCATCTATTTATCATGAAGTGATGGGACCTGATGCCATGATCTTCGTCTTCTGAATGTTGAGTTTTAAGTCAAGTTTTTTCACTCGCTTTTTTCACTTTCATCAAGAGGCTCTTTTGTTCCTCTTTGCTTCCTTCCATAAGGGTGGTGTCATCTGCATACCTGAGGTTGTTGATATTATCCCAACAATCTTGACTGCAAGTTGTGGTTCCTCCAGCCTGGCATTTCACATGATGTACTCTGCAGATAAGTTAAATAAGGAGGGTGCCAGTATACAACCTGGATGCACTCCTTTTCTAATTTTGAGCCAGTCCATTGTTCCATGTCCAGTTCTAACTGTTGCTTCTTGACCTGCATACAGGTCTCTAAGGAAGCAGGAAAGGTGGTCTGATATTCCCACCTCTTTAAGAATTTTCCACAGTTTGCTGTGATCCACACAAAGGCTTTAGTGTAGTCAATGAAGCAGATGTAGATGCTCTTCTGGAATTCTCTTGTTTTTCCTATGACCCAAAGAATGTTGGCAATTTGATCTCTGGTTCTTCTGCCTTTTCTAAATATAGTTTGTACGTATGGAAGTTTCTCAGTTCATGTAATGTTGAAGCCCAGCTTGGAAGATTTTGAGCATTACTTTGCTAGCACGTGAAATTAGTGCAATTGTGTGGTGAACTGTGGTGTTGGAGAAGACTCTTCTGAAAGTCCCTTGGACTGCAAGGAGATCCAACCAGTCCATTCTGAAGGAGATCGGCCCTGGGATTTCTTTGGAAGGAATGATGCTGAAGCTGAAGCTCCGGTTTGGCCACCTCATGCGAAGCGTTGACTCATTGGAAAAGACTCTGATGCTGGGAGGGATTGGGGGCAGGAGGAGAAGGGGACGACAGAAGATGAGATGGCTGGATGGCATCACTGACTCGATGGGCGTGAGTCTGAGTGAACTCCGGGAGTTGGTGATGGACAGGGAGGCCTGGTGTGCTGCAATTCATGGGGTCGCAAAGAGTCGGACACGACTGAGTGACTGAACTGAACTGAACTGTGTGGTAGTTTGAACATTTTTTGGCTTTTCCCTTCTTTGGGATTATAATGAAAAGAGACCTTTTCCAGTCCTGTGGCCACTGCTGAGTTTTCCAAATTTGCTTGCATGTTGAGTGCGACACTTTCATAGCGTCTTCTTCTAGAGTTTGAAGTAGCTCAGCTGAAATTCCATCACCTCCACTAGCTTTGTTCGTTGTGATGCTTCCTAAGGCCCACTTGACTTTGTACTCCAAGATCTCTGACTCTAGGTGAGTGATCACACCTTCATGATTATCTAGCTCATTGAGATATTTTTTGTATAGTTCTTCTGTGTATTCTTGCCACTTCTCCTTAACATCTTCTATTTCTGTTAGGTCTATACCATTTCTGTTCTGTATTGTGCCCATCTTTGCATGAGATGTTCCCTTGGTATCTCTAATTTTCCTAAGGAGATTTCTAGAATTTTCCATTCTATTGTTTTCCTCTCTTTCTTTGCACTGATCATGGAAGAAGGCTTTCTTATCTTTCCTTGCTATTCTTTGGAATTCTGCATTCAAATGGGTATATCTTTCTTTTCTCCTTTGCCTTTAGCTTCTCTTCTTTTTTCAGCTATTTGGAAGGCTTCCTCAGACAATCATTTTGGCTTTTGGCAGTTCTTTTTCTTGGGAATGAGTTTGATCACTACCTTTCTGTACAGTGTTATAAACCTCCATCCATAGTTTTTCAGGCACTCTGTCTATTGGATCTAATCCCTTGAATCTATTTGTCACTTCTGCTGTATAATTGTAAGGGATTTGATTTAGGTCACACCTGAATGGCCTAGTGTTTTTCCTACTTTCTTCAATTTAAGTCTGAATTTTGCAATAAGGAGTTCACAATCTGAGCCACAGTCAGCTCCCAGTCTTGTTTGTGCTGACTGAATATGGCTTCTCCAGGTCTTCCCTGAGAGCTCAGTTGGTAAATAATCTGCCTACAATGCAGGAGACCCTGGCTAAATTCCTGGGTCAAGAAGATCCACTGGAGAAGTGATAAGCTACCCACTCCACTATTCTTGGCCTTCCCTGTGGCTCAGCTGGTAAAGAATTTGCCTGCAGTGCAGGAGACCTGGGTTTCATCTCTGGGCTGGAAGGTCCCCTGGAGAAGGGAAAGGCTACCCACTCCAGTATTCTTGCCTGGAGAATTCCATGGACTGTATAGTCCATAGGGTTGCAAAGAGTTGGACACGACTGAGTGACTTTCACATTCACATTCATTCACATTCACGTAGAGCTTCTCCATGTTTGGCTGCAAAGTCTATAATCAATCTGATATTGATATTGACCATCTGGTGATGGCCATGTGTAGAATTGTCTCCTGTGTTGTTGGAAGAGGGTGTTTGCTATAACCAGTGCATTCTCTTGGCAAAGCTCTGTTAATGTTTGCCCTACTTCATTTTGTACTCCACGACCAAACTTGCCTGTTACTACAGATATATTTTGACTTCCTACTTTTGCCTTCCAGTCCACTGTGATGAAAAGGGCATCTTTTTCTGACATTAGTTCTAGAAGGTCTTGTAGTTCCTCACAGACCCATTCAGCTTCAGCTTCTTTGGCATTAGAGTTTGGAGCATAGAATTGCATTATTGTGATATTGAATAGCTTATCTTGGAAACGAACAAAGATCATTCTGTTGTTGTGAGATTGCACCCAAGTATTGCATTTCAGACTCTTTTGTTGACTATGAGGGCTATTCCATTTCTTCTAAGGGATTCTTGCCCACAGTAGTAGATATAATGGTCATCTGAATTAAATTTTCCTATTCCGGTCCATCTTAGTTCACTGATTCCTAAAATGCTGATGTTCACTCTTGACATCTCCTTTTTGACCACCTCCCATTTTCCTTCATTCATGGACCTAACATTTCAGGTTCCTATGCAATACTGTTCTTACAGCATCGGACTTTACTTCCATCACCAGTCACATCCACAACTGGCTGTTGCTTTGGTTCAGCCTCTTCATTCCTTTTGGAGCTATTTTTCCACTCTTCTCCAGTAGCATATTGGGCACCTACCAACCTGGGGAGGTCATCTTTAAGCATTGTATCTTTTTGCCTTTTTATACTGTCCATGGTGTTCTCAAGGCAAGAATGCTGAAGTGGTTTGCCATTTCCTTCTCCAATGGACCATGTTTTGTCATCGACAGACATCCTGGGTGGCTCTACACAGCATGGCTCATAGTTTCATTGAGTTAGATAAATCTGTGATCCATGTGATCAGTTTGGTTAGTTTTCTGTGACTGGTTTTCATTCTGTCTGCCCTCTGATGGGTGAGGATAAGAGTCTTGTGAAAGCTTCCTGATGGGCGGGACTGATTGTGGGGAAAACTGGATATTGCTCTGGTGAGCAAGGCCAAACTCAGTAAATCTTTAATACAAACTTCTGCTGATGGGTGGGGCTGTAATTTGGCCTGAGGCCAAACTGCACTAGGGGTAATGTTAACCTCCTTCAAAAAGGACTTGTGCCAGTATGTCATGGCTCCCAGGAATGTTGCAGTCAGTGCCCCTGACCCCATGGCAGGCCACTTTTGACTCACACCTCCACCAGAGACTCCTGGACACTCTCAGACAAGTGTGTCTCAGTCTTTTGTGGGTCACTGCTTCTTTCTCCTGGGTCCTGGTATGCATAAGGTTTTGTTGTGCCCTGCAAGAGTCTGTTTCCCCAGTTCTATGGAAGTTCTGTAATCAAATGCTGCTGACTTTCAAAGTCAGATTCCCTTGGGATACTCAGTTCCTTTGTTGGATCCCCAGGTTTGGAAATCTGTTGTGGGTTCTATAACTTGCAAGAGTGAGAGAACTTCTTTGGTATAATTATTCTGCAGTTTGTGGGTCATCTGCTCGGTGGCTGTATAGTGGAGCTCATGGCGACCACTTCCAAGAGGACTTAGGCCACATGCCATGCCTCCCAGTTCTGCTGCAGCCAGTGCCCCTGTCCCTGTGGCAGGCTACTGCTGACCCTTGCCTATACAGGAGACCCTCCAACATGCTAAGACAGACAGGTCTGGCTCAATTTCTTGTGGAGGTCACTGCTCCTTTCTCTGGATCCTGGTGTATACAAGGTTTTGTTTGCACCCTCCAAACATTTCTGGCGTGTTTTGATTTTTAAATGTGATTGCACTCCTCCTACCATCTTTTTGGGGCTTCTCCTTTGCCCTTGGATCTTTTTTTGGTGAGATACAACATCCTTCTGTTGATGGTTGTTCAGCAGCTAGTTGTGATTTTGGTATTCTCGTGGGAGAAGATGAGTGCACGTTTTTCAACTCTGCCATCTTGAGTCAAGATGATACTTCATAATGGATCTGTTTTGTTGCCAGACTGCACTACAGTGTTCTTACCTTGCATGCCTTCCTAGTCATCCTTAGTCACTCAGTTGTGTTCAATTCTTGCATCCCCAAGGGCTGTAGCCTTCCAGGCTCCTCTGTCCAAGGAATTTTCCAAGTAAGAATACTGGAGTAGCCTGCCATTTCCTCCTCCAGGGGATCTTCCAGACTCATGGATTGAAACCTCATATCCTGTGTCTCCTGCATTGCAGGTGGATTCTTTACCCACTGAGCCATAGGGGAATTTTTTGCACACTGGACTACCCACCATAGTTCATCAACCTTTTCTCCAGGCCTCCCCCATTCTTGAAGCCCCCTATACCCCATACCTCATACCCCATACCCCATCACTATTTGATACCTATTTAAAGTAGTAACTGTTTTACACGTTATATCTTCCCAGTAAGATTAAAAGAGAGAACTATATCAATTGTTTTTCTCCTATGCTTTATATATAAAATGATGCAGGACCAAGCAAATATGAGCTGTTCCTTCATTTCAATGCCAAATATTCTTTAAAATTAGTTCTTAACATGACTCATCATAAAGTGAAATAGTGATGATGTGTATGTTGTTCTGTTCATCTCTCTCATGTTTGATCTCCTTGACAGAAACCATTACATAACCAGGTAAAGGGATTGAGAGAGGAGGTATGGGTGTTTATTGAGCAAAGTACTGCAAGTGAAGCAAGAAACAGAGGGATTGCTGATAGCAGGCATCTAACCAACCATTTTTGAGTTAAAGTATTCCTGACCTGGGGGGTGGGGAGAAACTTTCATTCATTTGATGGCACTGAGTTGAAAAATGTTTCTCTATACCTGCTGTCATCAGACAGGTTTGCAGCTGCTTAAATTCTTGGGAATCCTCATTCTCTACTTGAAGCTTATATTCTCCCTGATGCTTGATATACTTCTGCTAGCTAGTTTTCTAGAAAACTTATATCCAGGGATCTGGAAAAGAAATAGAAGTTGGACATTACAGTGGAAAAGATGCCTTTCTCTGTGCTCTACTCCTAGACTTCTAATAACAAATGTGCCCTGGAGACTTTAGAAGCCCAGTTAAGCTTGATTTCATTTTTTCTTACAGCAGATTGGGCTTCCCTGGTGGCTCAGTACATTCCCTCTTGCCAATGCAAAAGCTGTGGGTTTGATC
The DNA here is from genome assembly GCA_006410615.1 of Neotragus moschatus. Lineage (NCBI taxonomy): Eukaryota > Metazoa > Chordata > Mammalia > Artiodactyla > Bovidae > Neotragus > Neotragus moschatus. Next base: position 146,977 of record SJYA01002192.1, on the reverse strand, counting down.
CCTGGGTTGGGAAAATCCCTTGGAGAAATAAATGGGAACTCACTCCATTATTCTTGCCTAGGAAATCCCATGGACAGAGGAACTGGGTGGGCTACATACCATGGGATCCCAAGAGTTGGACATGATAGAAACTAAACCACTAAAGCTTGATTACTAACACAGAGAGTTAGGCAATTGTGCTGAGATTCACCTACCTAGCCATTCTCTTCTTTCTTTTCTTTTTCCAGAAAGAAGCCTGATTTTATTCCAGGTGGACATTGTTGTTGTTGTTCTGTTACTCAGTTGGGTCCAATTCTTTGTGACCCCGTGCCAGGCTTTCCTGTCTTTTGTTATCTCCCAGAGTTTGCTCAAACTCATGTCCACTAAGCTGGCGATGCCATCTAACCATCTCTTTCTCTGTAGTCCCCTTCTCCTCCTGCCTTCAATCTTTCCCAGCATCAGGGTCTTTTCCAATAAAAGAAAAGAGTCAGTTCTTCACATCAGATGGCTAAAGTACTGGAGCTTCAGCTTCAGCATCAGTCCTTCCAATGAATATTCAAGAATGATCTCCTTTAGGGTTGACTGGTTTGATCACCTTGCAGCCCAAGGAACTCTCAAGAGTCTTATCCAGCACCACAGTTCAAAGCATCAATTCTTTTGTGCTCAGCCTTCTTTATGGTCCAACTCTCACATCCATATGTGACTACTTGAAAAATCATAGATTCGACTAGATAGACCTTTGTTGGCAAAGTGATATCTCTGCTTTTTAATATGCTGTCTACGTTTGTCATAGCTTTTCTTCCAAGGAGCAAGCAACTTTTAATTTCATGGCTGCAGTCACCATCTGCAGTGATTTTGGAGCCCAAGAAAATAAAGTCTGTCACTATTTCCATTTATTCCCCATCTATTTGCCATGAAGTGATGAGATCTGATGACATTATCTATGTTTTTTGAATGTTGAGTTTTAAGCTAGCTTTTTCACTCTCCTCTTTCACCTTCATCAAGAGGCTCTTTAGTTCCTCTTCAATTTCTGTCATTAGGGTGATATCATCTGCGTACATGGGGTTATTGATATTTCTCCTGGCAATCTTAATTCCAGCTTGAGCTTCATCCAGCATTGCATTTCATGTGATGTACTGTGCATATAAGTTAAGTAAACAGAGTGACAGTATATAAATTTGACATACTCCTTTTCCAGTTTTGAACCAGTTCCATGTTCAGTTCTAACTGTTGCTCTTGACCTGCATATAGGCTCATTAAGAGGCAGGTAAGGTGGTCTGATATTCCCATTTCTTTAAGAATTTTCAACAGTTTGCTGTGATCCACACAGTCAAAGGCTTTAGTGTACTCAATAAAGCAGAAGTAGATATTTTTCTATAACTCTCTTACTTTTTCAATGATCCAATGGATGTTGGCAATTTTATCTCTGGTTCTTCTGCCTATTCTAAATAAGCTTATACATCTGAAAGTTCTTTGTTCACATACCGTTGAAATCTAGCTTGGAGGATTTTGAGCATTACCTTGCTAGAATGTGAAATGAATGCAATTGTGTGGTAGTTTGAACATTGTTTGGCATTGCCCTTCTTTGGGGTTGGAATGAAAACTTACCTTTTCCAGTCCTGTAGCCACTGCTGAGTTTTCCAAATTTTCTGGCATGTTGAGTGCAGCACTTTAACAGCATCATCTGTTAGGGTTTGAAATAGCTCAGCTGCAATTCTGTCTACTAGCTTTGTTCATAGTAATTCTTCCTAAGGCCCACTTGACTTCTCACTGCAGGATGCTTGGCTCTAGGTGAGTGACCACTTTCTCGTGGTTAGCTTGGTCATTAAGACCTATTTTTCTGTTCTGTGTAGAGATATGCCCAATTAAAGAATGTACTTATCTTTCCTTGCAGTGAGGGGTGGTCAATACCATGGAAGTGAAAATTTCTGGGTGGGATTCCTTGAAAAGTGCCTCAAAGAGGGGCAGGCAATAGGCAGGAAATTTAAATTTGCTCTTCCTCCCTCCCTTCTACTTTTGGAGTGAAGTTTTGAAGACATCTTAGAACACAAGTTGACTTGAAAAGGGAAGAAGCACACTGAGGATGGTGGAGCCAATGATGGGAGACACATGACTCTAGATGACTGTGGGACTCTCCATGGCTCCCTGTGTGTCTGCCTTACATTTCCTTAACAGAAGGAATAGACATCTGTTTTGTTTTTTTTTAAGTCATTTATTTGAATTTCCATAATAAGTAGCCAAATCTGCTCCTGATACAATCTTTCCACCCCATCCACTCTAAGCCCATTCATTATCTCACTTGAGGGTCTGTGTCAAAGATTGTTTCCAAAGAGATTTAGCAACCTAAATTTTCTATGGCTCTAGATGAAATATGAAGACATGGAACTTCTTGAATGGAACTGCTAATACTGCTTAGAATTGTGCCATAGCTGTAGGAACATAAAAGGCAATCCACATTACTTAGCTAAGGGATATCAAGTAGAATCTGTCAAGCTCCATGGGGCTGAATTAAAGGAAAGGAAAGTTCTCATTACTCCTGTCTCCATCACTGATGGTTACAATCTTTTGTTATTTATTAGGTGAAGATGACTGTAGAATGGAGAATATATCAAAAAAATCAGGATGGCTTCCTCTGGACCTGGGAAAGATGATGGTTAAATGGTTCTCAAAGTCAGAAGACTAAGAGAGTCCTGAGCAGATTGAAAAGTTACTCAGACAAAGGTTGTCAAACTATATGTTCTTTAATAGATCACTCATAACTGGTGGAAAAAATTTCTGTAAACATAATTTGTTTTGTGCTGTGCTTAGTCATTCAGTCATGTCCAACTCCTTGTGACTCCATGGACTGTAGACATTAGGCTCCTCTGTCTTTGAGGATTCTCTAGGCAAGAATACTGGAATGGGTTGCCATGCCTTCATCCATGGGATCTTCCCAACCCAGGGATTGAACCCATGTCTCCCACATTGCAGGAAGATTCTTTACCATCTGAGCCACCAGGAAAGCCCAAGAAAACTGGAAGGGGAGTTCCAGGGGAACTTTCCTATCCAGGAATCAAACCAGTGTCTCCTACATTGCAGGATTCTTTATCAGGTGAGCTACCAGGGAAGCCCAACTATAGCTTGCAGTAAGACACAAAATAAAGACATAAAATATAAAACTCTTGATAAGTGCCTAGTGCATTGTAGATACTGGATAAATATTAGTTGAATGAACATGTGAATTAATCAATGAGTGAATAAACACACTCTACGTTCTGGAAACATGGAACTATGTTCTTTCAAGTACCTGTGTCTTTGCATGTGCAATTGCTTCTACCTAGCCCATCTCCTTTCTTTATCTGATTAAACCACACACATTCTTCAAAATCCAACTCAAATATTACAAAGAGCATGTTTATGACTGTCTCCCTCATACCATCAATTAACTGGTCACTTCTACCACTATGCTCATTCTATTATACTACAGAAATAACACTGCCTTCCATATTGCAGTTATAACAAGACCTGAAAAATGAAAAAATCCCACTTGTATTTTATGATACTGTTTGTGCATATATTTTTCCCTTAAAATAAGAGGGAAAAAAGTATCAAACATATCCAGAACACCTACTGTATATCAGATACTGGGCAAGCATCTATTTCTTCACCTGTTCTCTGGAGCCAGGCTGAGTAGCACGTAGATAACAGAGGAGGGATATCTGAGCCATCTTTTGCAAGGGTTTTATTATTGGGGGCTTTTCTGGGCTGAACCATGAACTCCAGTTCCTTACTGTAAGCAAAAAGACCTCAGCAGCTTCTTTTAGAAAAGCCATTTCCTTCTCCAGGGGATCTTCCTGACCCAGGGATTGAACCTGGGTCTCTTGCATTGCAGGCAGATTCTTTACCATTTGAGCCACCAGGGAAGCCCCTGTATGTGCCAGTGGCCTTGGAACACATGTGCACTCTTGTGGGAAGTCGATTGTGATCGCTCTAGCTAGTGTGATGCAAAGTGAGATTCTTCTTCATTTTGGTTGGGTCTTTAAAAAGGTAAATGTTAGTCAAATATAATTCATTCTAAATTCTCAATGAAAATGTGTGTCTGAAAGTGTATTTCTATGCAAAAGCGGTGACAATGTCTTAAGAAAATTGTATTATTAAAAGTCATGTTAAATAGTCCCTCTGGAAATGCTGAGGACTTTATGTGTTTATGTAACCACTGCATATTTGTGAAGTGTATTTACATCTCTGCCTTGTAGATAACAGGTGCTTCAAAATACCCAATTGGCTTATGAAATTTGGGGAATATTTTAAAAATGCTGTTATAGTGGTAGAAACCTTGAGCAATTAAAAATTCTTGTTGCATCAAAAAAAAAAAAAAAAAAAGCCCCTTTTCCTAATCTATCCCCATCACCTCCTAAGCTCTCATAAATAAAGAAAATTATTTTCCAGGGCCTTCAGAGAAACCAAACAGGTCACTGAGACCAAAAGTTACAAACAGCAGCCAATAGAGCCTTCCTATTAGAGATTTGATCTCTGGTATCCATTGTATCCAATAGACCCCATGCATGGCTTGCTGAATTCAAGGTCACACTTTGAAGGACTTGCTCCCTGTTCTACTTATGTATTCCCTTGTCTCTCATCTTCCCACTGCAAGAATGCAGCTTCTATAAGGCAAGAACTTGGCCTGATTCACCTTTTTATCCTCAGAAACCACAATAGTAACATCTCTTATTTTCTGATTTAAGAATCACTTTGGTTAAATATTTTTTTCTCTTAGTTAGAAAGAAAGCCAAGGGTTAAAGATTTATAGGTCATTCCTAAATCATTCTAAATTATGTAGTGAAATAATTTGACCTCTAACAGAAATTGGCCAGTGGGGACACAGATATGTTGATGGTGAGGAGGAGAGAAAATTTGGCATGTAGATAATCTAAAGAGGAAAAGTGGACTTTGAACTGTAAAGGATTCATCTGTTTCTTAGATGGCAAAGGACATGATGACTCAGCGCACAGGATGAACGCCCAAAAAGAGATGGATGAGCCCAAAAATCAACTTTTCCTCCTTTGTTATTTTGCTTAAGGTCCTGGAAGGGGCTAAAGGATGCCATTAAAATCATCCCACGTGCTGCCTTTAAGCAAGGGGAAAACAACAAATAACACACAAAGGGATTCCCATAAGGATAACAGCTGATATTCCAATAGAAACACTTCAAGCCAGGAGGGAATGGCAGGACATACTTAAAGTGATGAAAGAAAATAACCTACAGTCCAGATTACTGTACCCAGAAAGGATCTCATTCAAATATGAAGGAGAAATCAAAAGTTTTACAGACTAGCAAAAGCTGAGAGAATTCAGCACCACCAAACCAGGTCTCCAATAAGTGCTAATGGATCTTCTCTAGACAGGAAACACAAAAAGGGCATATAAACTCAAACCCAAAACAATAAAGTAAATGGCAATGGGATCATATTTATTAATAATTACCTTAAACATAAATGGGTTGAATGCCCGAACCAAAAGATAAAGAATGGCTGAATGGATACAAAAACAAGACCCCTATATATGTTGTCTACAAGAGACCCACCTCAAAACAAGGGACACATACAGAATGAAAGTGAAGGGCTGGAAAAAGACATTCCACACAAACAGAGACCAAAAGAAAGCAGAAGTAGCAATACTCATATCCGATAAAATAGACTTTAAAACAAAGGCTGTGAAAAGAGACAAAGAAGAATACTACATAATGATCAAAGGATAAATCCAAGAAGAAGATATAACAATTATAAATATATATGCACCCAACATAGGAGCACTGCAATATGTAAGACAAATGCTAACATGTATGAAAGGAGAAATTAACAATAACACAATAATAGTGGGAAACTTTAATACCCCCACTCACACCTATGGATAGATCAACTAAACAGAAAATTAACAAGGAAACACAAACTTTGAATGATACAATAGACCAGTTAGACCTAATTGATATCTATAGGACATTTCACCCCAAAACAATGAGTTTCACCTTTTTCTCAAACACAAATGGAACCCTCTACAGGATAGATCACATCCTGGGCCATAAATCTAGCTTTGGTAAATTCAAAAAAATTGAAATCCTTCCAAGCATCTTTTCTGACCACAATGTAGTAAGATTAGATCTCAATTACAGGAGAAAAACTATTAAAATTCCAACATATGGAGGCTGAACAACACGCTGCTGAATAACCAACAAATCAAAGAAGAAATCAAAANGGTGCCCTGGGATGACCCAGAGGGATGGTATGGGGAGGGAGGTGGGAGAGGGGTTCAGGATGGGGAACACGTGTACACCCATGGTGGATTCATGTTGATGTATGGCAAAACCAATACAATATTGTAAAGTAATTAGCCTCCAATTAAAATAAATATTTATATTTAAAAAAAATCATCTCACGTGCTGCCTTCAAAAGTGTGACCCCTCTTTTATCATTCTTCAGTGTGTGATAACTCTTTTTCAAATTGTTTCTAATAGGAAGAAAGTGCTATACCTGATGGTTGAAGAAATGAGACTGTTTCACAGAAGTAATCACATAATTAGTACAGTGCATACAAAGTTGATTGGCAGTATCAGCACTTGAATGTCATAAGCCTGACATCAGATTGCATGTGGGCAAAAAACAATTCATTTATTAATTCGTCAACCATTTTTAGAGCACCTATTCATTCCAGGGAACATGCTCAGCATAAGGCACAAACCAGTAAAGCCCAGCCCCAGCTTTCAGGAACTGGTAGTATCAAGGATTGTTTGAGGGAAAACAAGTGAGTAATTGCAAACGAGTCTCCAACACCTTGCACTTAGTTTATTCACTTCCTCCAAACATCCTATTCAACATTCCAAAGCAACGCAGGCCCTTTGACAAGGGCACCCAGGAAGGTAAGAAATCCAGATATTATTCCTAATGGTTAAGGATTCAGGATTCTTGCCTGGAAAATCACATAGATAGAGGAGCCTGGCAGGCTACAGTCCATAGGGCTGCAAACTGAGTGAATGAGCATGCACGCCTGCACAAGAGTCAGAGAGAGCTGGCTTTAAATCCCAGTTCTGCCACTTGGTTGTGTGACCTTAGGCAAATCACCACTCCTGCAACCTGTTTTTCCTTCTATAATAACATAGAGGTTCTTGTGAGATGTAAGTAAAACAATGGATATAAAGAAACGAATATAGGGACTGACCTACAGAAGGATCTTAGAATGTTGATCTATCCGTTGTCCCCTGCTCTTCAGCTCTGAGCTGGGTCTGTTGGGAAACCTACATATAGCCAGCCTTCGAGAGAGCTGATGATATCCTCTGCATCCAGCAGGTAACTTGCAGCAGGGGCTTAAGAGAACAGTGGTGGGGGGTGGTTAAGGTAACCTGGACAGAGCACACTGATCTGGGCTCTGAGGAATGCAGCACAGATGGGAGTACTGGGACTTATAGGCACCAAGCATGAAGATTGATAGGCCCAGGAAGCCTGGAAAACATTTATTCTGTGATAGTGTGGGTAACCTGGAGACTGGGGCTGAAATTCAGTAACTATCAACAAATGCTGGGTGCTAACAAAATAAAGGTGAAGAGGTCTCTGTTCCCCAGCTCCTGGTTCACTGTGGGAGGGGACCTGATACACATTTGTTTATGCAGTGTGGGAAGAGATGCAAGGGGTTGTGAGCAAGTTCACTCAACCCATTGTTTTTACGCCTGTAGAATGGAATGAGAATTATGCCACTTACTCTAGAGGGTTGCTGTGAGAATCAACTAAGAGAAGAAATGCATACAAATATATGTGCATATGTAGACACATTGGTATATGTATTATGTATATATAAACAGACATATTTATTGATAGAAAATATTTTGTAATACATTCACATATACAAGCAATTGTAAATTATATGTAATGCTATGGGTAAATTAATTTATTTTGTAATTAATCATTCATGTTTTAATCATTAATCATTCATGTTTTCTGTAGGTTTTCTGAGGAAAATGACATCTTACATTTTTCTTTACCCTTGAATTATTGCTGGGAATGGTATTAAACACATTTTTGTTGATGTTGTTTAGTCACTAAGTCATGTCCAACTCTTTTGCAACTCCAATGGACTATAGCCTGCCAGGCTACTCTGTCCATGGGATTTTCCAGGCTATAATACTGCTGTGGGTTTCTGTTTCCTTTTCCAGGGGATCTTCCTGATTCAGGGATTGTACCTGTGGCTCCTGCATCGGCCACCAGGGAAACCTGGTACTAAATACATAGTGAGAAATTTTTGTTAAAATAAATATAATCAAAGGTCAGACTCTCAAGCATTAAAATCCCTCTTCTTTCCCACTGCTGCAATCCATGGGGTCACAAAGAGTGGGGCACAACTGAGCAACTAAACACACATTTTACACAGCTCTTGCATCTTGAGAGCAATTCTTTGCCCCTTCCTCCTCTCCCACAAAAATGGTATGGGAAACCTGGTTTTCTGTATGCACGGATGAGTGCCTTTCCCACTGGCTTCAGCAAAAGCAATAAGCTCATCCAAAGACAGAATTTGGCCTGGGGCGGTTGCAGTGGGCCAAGTGTCTGTTCCAAAGTTCTGCTGTGACCAGCGGATTACCTGGGTATTAATGACTGGTTGTGAGAAGCTGACTACCAGATCCAGCCTGAGAAATATAAGGCACTGTACTTCTCACTCACATGGGGAAAAGGACAACCATGTGAAAAGGACAGCTGTCTGAAATGATAATATTTTCTCCCTTGAACTNATTTTTGTTAAAATAAATATAATCAAAGGTCAGACTCTCAAGCATTAAAATCCCTCTTCTTTCCCACTGCTGCAATCCATGGGGTCACAAAGAGTGGGGCACAACTGAGCAACTAAACACACATTTTACACAGCTCTTGCATCTTGAGAGCAATTCTTTGCCCCTTCCTCCTCTCCCACAAAAATGGTATGGGAAACCTGGTTTTCTGTATGCACGGATGAGTGCCTTTCCCACTGGCTTCAGCAAAAGCAATAAGCTCATCCAAAGACAGAATTTGGCCTGGGGCGGTTGCAGTGGGCCAAGTGTCTGTTCCAAAGTTCTGCTGTGACCAGCGGATTACCTGGGTATTAATGACTGGTTGTGAGAAGCTGACTACCAGATCCAGCCTGAGAAATATAAGGCACTGTACTTCTCACTCACATGGGGAAAAGGACAACCATGTGAAAAGGACAGCTGTCTGAAATGATAATATTTTCTCCCTTGAACTGATTATATGAAGAATCAGAAAATATATAAAGAGAAATCCATATAATTGGCTAAGGTCCCTGGAGATATATGAGAAGAATTCCACAAAAATAAGCACTGCTTTCTATAGTGTCTGCATGTAGGCATAAAGGTCTTTATAATCAGCTTATTTGGACTGCATAGTTAACAGTTATATGAAGGAAAACTGCTCTCACTTAAAACTAATCGTTATAGTTATATTACAACAAAGTTTCAATTATCTACTCCTAGATTTCTAAAAACTGTGGACATCTTTAGATTGTTTTGTATCTTGTTTGCTATCCAGAGCCCCATGACTACTTTTCTTAATTAAATCAAGGCTCTTTTGACCTATTCAGTTTATTTCAAGGAATGGGAAATTTGCTGTAAGGCTATATCTGCATGGGCCCCTGAAAACAATGACACTTTACTCTCAAGAAGAGGAGGTACTATTTATTCAATTGGGCCTCATGTGAACAAGAGCAGAGATGTCACCAATACCCTAGGAAACTTTAAAGACTGGTTACTCTTTCCATTACTCTCCGATGGCATCTCTATTCTCTCACATATCAATTTGTTTATTAGGGAGTCATCTGTAGTTCATGGCATCACACACAGTTTCAAGCATCTGATCAGCTTCCTTGTTCTCAGAAGTTCTGGTCAATTAGGTTTATCTTTTATCCCATGGGACACTAGATATCTTACAGACTGGCAGCCTTTGGGCAGATGCTTATGCCTGAAAACTCAGATATAATGGTCAAAACACAGCAAGCAAACTGAGTTACAAGGTCAAAATATGGCTATCCAAAGGCTGTCTTCTCAAGAAGGACTATGTATAGGCTTTTCAGAAAGTGCTCAGTGATTTTGAGCCCCATATGATCAAAGTGGTAACAAATTCATTTAATCACAATTCATTGGTTTCTGTCCTTTCTCTGTTTTATTTTCTCTATGTTCTCATCATGCTTCCTGGATTCACCTCCCAAATAAACAATCTGTAAGCACATATTTGTCTTGGATCTGCTTCTGGAGGAACTCAAACAAAGATAAAATAATTGTAAATCTGGGAGACAATCCACTTGCCATACACTAGTTCATCTTCAGATTCACTTTGAAAATTACAAAAGTGAAAACGGAGACTCCTGGCCTCCACAGAATAAATCTGAGGCTTTAGAGGTTAAACCCAGGGTTCTCCCCTTGGAAAAGCATTCAAGGAAATTCTAATAGTAAGTCAGTTTAGAAATCAGAGTAATACATATTCATAGAATTCCAATTTTTTTTTAAATTATTTCTATTGCTCTTTATCAGCACACTAGCCATCATGCATAGATAACTAGGGTAAAAGAACTCATTTTTTATTATTTATTTTTTTATATAAATTTATTTATTTTAATTGGAGGCTAATTACTTTACAATATTGTATTGGTTTTGCCATACATCAACATGAATCCACCACAGGTGTACACGTGTTCCCTATCCTGAACCTCCCTCCCACCTCCCTCCCCATCCCATCCCTCTGGGTCACCCCAGTGCACCAGCCCCAAGCATCCAGTATCGTGTGCATCAAACCTGGACTGGCAATTTGTTTCATATATGATATTATACACATTTCACTGCCATTCTCCCAAATCATCCCACCCTCACCCTCTCCCAGAGTCCAAAAGACTGTTCTATACATCGGTGACTCTTTTGTTGTCTCACATACAGGGTTATTGTTACTATCTTTCTATTTTTTTTAAATTTAAATTTATTTATTTTAATTGGAGGCTAATTACTTTACAATATTGTATTGGTTTTGCCATACATCAACATGAATCTGCCACAGGTGTACACGTGTTCCCCATCCTGAACCCCCTCCCACCTTCCTCCTCATACCATCCCTCTGGATCATCCCAGTGCACCAGCCCCAAGCATCCTGTACCCTGCATCAAACTTGGACTGACGATTCATTTCTTATATGATATTATACATGTTTCAATGCCATTCTCCCAAATCATGCCACCCTCTCCCTTTCCCACAGAGTTCAAAAGACTGTTCTATACATCTGTGTCTCTTTTGCTGTCTCACATACAGGGTTATCATTACCATCTTTCTAAATTCCATATATATGTGTTAGTATACTCTATTGGTGTTTTTCTTTCTGGCTTACTTTACTCTGTATAATAGGCTTCAGTTTCATCCACCTCATTAGAACTGATTCAAATGTATTCTTTTTAATGGCTGAGTAATACTCCATTCTGTGATGTAGCACAGCTTTCTACCCATTCAACTGCTGATGGACATCTAGGTTGCTTCCATGTCCTGGCTATTATAAACAGTGCTGTGATGAACATTGGGGTATACGTGTCTATTTTAACTTTGGTTTCCTTGGTGTGTATGCCCAGCAGTGGGATTGCTGGGTCATGTGGCAGTTCTGTTTCCAGTTTTTTAAAGAATCTCCCCACTGTTTTGCATAGTGGCTGTACTAGTTTGCATTCCCACCAACAGTGTAAGAGGGTTCCCTTTTCTCCACACCCTCTCCAGCATTTTATTCATTGCTTGTAGACTTTTGGATTGCAGCCATTCTGATTGGTGTGAAATGGTACCTCATTGTGGTTTTGATTTGCATTTCTCTGATAATGAGTGATGTTGAGCATCTTTTCATGTGTCTGTTAGCCATCTGTATGTCTTCTTTGGAGAAATGTCTGTTTAGTTCTTTGGCCCATCTTTTGATTGGGTCTTTTATTTTTCTGGAATTGAGCTGCAGGAGTTGTTTGTATATTTTTGAGATTAGTTCTTTGTCAGTTGCTTCATTTGCTATTATTTTCTCCCACTCTGAAGGCTGTCTTTTCACCTTGCTTAGAGTTTCCTTTATTGTGCAGAAGTTTTTAATTTTAATTAGGTCCCATTTGTTTATTTTTGCTTTTATTTCCAATATTCTGGGAGGTGGGTCATAGAGGATCCTGCTGTGATTTATGTCAGAGAGTGTTTTGCCTATATTCTCCTCTAAGAGTTTTATAGTTTTTGGTCTTATGTTTAGATCTTTAACCCATTATGAGTTTATTTTTGTGTATGGTATTAGAAAGTGTTCTAGTTTCACTCTTTTACAAGTGGTTGACCAGTTTTCCCAGCACCACTTGTTAAAGAGATTGTAATGTTAATCCATTGTATGTTAATCATACAATGTTAATCCATTGTACGTTCTTGCCTCCTTTGTCAAAGATAAGTTGTCCATAGGTGCATGAATTTATCTCTGGGCTTTCTATTTTGTTCCATTGATCTATATTTCTGTCTTTGTGCCAGCACCATACTGTCTTGATGACTGTGGCTTTGTAGTAGAGCTTGAAGTCAGGCAGGTTGATTTCCCCAGTTCCATTTTTCTTTCTCAAGATTGCTTTGGCTATTCGAGGTTTTTTGTATTTCCATACAAATTGTGAAATTATTTGTTCTAGCTCTGTGAAAAACACCATTGGTAGCTTGATAGAGATTGCATTGAATCTATAGATTGCTTTGGGTAGTATACTCATTTTCACTATATTGATTCTTGATTAGAAACTCATTTTTTATAAAAACAGAAAAATATTAGTTATTGGTGGTGGCAGTGGTAGTTGGTTGATAAATCTGAATGTTTTCCTTCTTTTCTTAGCAACTCATTTTTGCCTAGATATAAGTACTAAGAAATTAAACTAATGTTATTTAGAAAGCAAGTTACAGGAAAACCTTAGACATTAATTTTACTTACTCAAATTTCCTCTGAAATCATTGTTGTTCACTTGCCTAGTCATGTCTGACTCTTGGCAACTCCATGGACTGCAGCATGCCAGGCTTCCTGGTCCCTCTCCATCTCCCAGAGTTTGCCTAAGTTTATGTCCATTAAATTGGTGATGCCATCCAACCATCTCCTTCTCTGTCATCCTCTTCTCCTGTCTTCAATCTTTCCCAGCATCAGGGTCTTTTCCAAAGAGTAGGCTATTCATATCAGGTAGCCAAAGTATTGGAGTTTCAGCTTCAGCATCAGTCCTTCAAATCAATATTCAGGGTTGATTTCCTTTAGCATTGACTGGTTTGATCTCCTTGCTGTCCAAGGGACTCTCAAGAATCTTCTCCAACACCACAGTTTGAAAGCATCAATTCTTTGGTGCTCAGCCTTCTTCATCGTCCCACTCTCACATCCATACATGACTATTGGAAAGATCATGCTGCTGCTGCTAAGTCACTTCCATCGTGTCTGACTCTGTGCGACCCCATAGATGGCAGCCCAGTAGGCTCCTCTGTCCCTGGGATTCTCCAGGCAAGAACACTGGAGTGGGTTGCCATTTGCTTCTCCAATGCATGAAAGTGAAAAGTGAAAGTGTAGTTGCTCAGTCGTGCCCAACTCTTAGTGACCCCATGGACTGCAGCCTACCAGACTCCTCCATCCATGGGATTTTCCAGGCAAGAGTGCTGGAGTGGGGTGCCATTGTCTTCTCCGATTGGAAAGACCAGACTTGACTAAATGAACCTGTGCTGACAAAGTGACATCTTTGCTTTTTAATATTCTGTTTAGGTTTGTCATAGGTTTTCTTACAAGAAGCAATCATCTTCTAATTTCATGGCTGCAGTCACAATCCTCAGTGATTTTAGAGCCCAAGAAGAGGAAATCTGTCATTGCTTCTACATTTTCCTTCACTTTGCCATTAAGTGATGGGACCAGATGCCATGCTTTCAATTTTTTTTAATATTGAGTTTTAAGCAAGCTTTTTCATTGCCTTCTTTCACCTTCATCAAGAGGTTCTTTAGTTCCTCTTCACTTTCTGCCATCAGAGTGGTATCATCTGCATGTCTGAGGTTGTTGATATTTCTCCCAGCGATCTTTATTCCATCTTGTAACTCATCCAAGCCCAGAATTTTACATAATATATGCTCTGCATATAAGTTAAATAAACAGAGTGACAATATACAGCCTTGTCATACTACTTTCTCAGTTTTGAACCAGTCAGTTGTTCCATATAAGGTTATAACTGTTGCTTCTTGATCCATATACAGGTTTCTCAGGAGACAGGTAAGATGGTATGATAGTCTCATCTTTTGAAGAGTTTTCCACAGCTTGTTATGATCCACAGAGTCAAAGGCTTTAGCATAGTAAGTGAAACAGAAGTAGACTTTTTTTTTTCTGGAATTCTCTTGCTTTCTCTGTGATCTGGAGACTATTGGCAATTTAATCTCTGGTTCCTATGCTTTTTCTAAACCCAACTTGTACATCTAGAAGTTCTCAATTCAAGTACTACTGAAGCCTAACTTGAAGGATTTTGATCATAACATTCAGTCAGTCAGTTTAGTCTCTCAGTTGTGTCTGACTCTTTGTGACCCCATGAACCACAGCACACCAGGCTTCCCTGTCCATCACCAACTCTCAGAGTCCACCCAAACCCATGTCCATTGAGTCAGTGATGCCATCCAACCATCTCATCCTCTGTCGTCCCCTTCTCCTCCTGCCCTCAATCTTTCCCAGCATCTGGGTCTTTTCAAATGAGTCAGCTCTCAGCATTAGGTGGTCAAAGTATTGGAGTTTCAGCTTCAACATCAGTCCTTCCAATAAACACCCAGGACTGATATCCTTTAGGATGGACTGGTTGGATCTCCTTGCAATCCAAGGGACTCTCAAGAGTCTTCTACAACACCATAGTTCAAAAGCATCAATTCTTCGGCACTCAACTTTTTTTATAGTCCACCTCTCACATCCATACATGATCACTGGAAAAGCCATAGCCTTGACTAGATGAACCTTTGTTGACAAAATGATGTCTCTGCTTTTTAATATGTTGTCTAGGTTGGTTGTAACTTTCCTTCCAAAGAGTAGACATCTTTTAATTTCATGGCTGCAATTACCATCTACAGTGATTTTGGAGCACAGAAAAATAAAGTCAGCCACTGTTTCCCCTTACTAGCATGCAAAATGAGTGCAATTGTCCAGTAGCTTGAGCATTCTTTAGTACTGCTCTTCTTGGGAATGGGGATGAAGATTGAAACCATATCCTACTTAAATTTCAAGATGCAATTCAAATGTTATTATCTACTGCTCCTACCCCTCTATGCCAAAATTAAATTCTCCCACCTCTAATTCTCCTAGAGGTCTCTGCTTGGGCATTTATTTATAGCATTTGCATTCACATTTTTAAAGAGCTATTTGTTATAGTCAGTAAAATTTATATTCTTGATTATGGACTCTTTGAGTGCATTTTTCTTGCTATTTAAAATTTTTATCTTAGAAACTTCTGCTTCTGACATGTAGCAGATGTCCAATAAAAATAAAACATGTGATCTTTTAAAAATATAAATCCAGACTAAGTAGTCTTCTGCTTTAACCCTTCTATGGATCCCTACTGCTTTTGAGATAAAGCTGAAGCTTCTTAATATGACTTAAAAGTTAAAATATGAAGGCTTCTGGCTTTCACTTATGATATAGAAAACTGGGCAGTCACTCCAACACTTACCAAAAAGAAAAAATTAACTAGATAATCTATAGAGTCATAACTTCTCTTAAACCCATCAAAAAGCTTAATTTATAAGGCAATCAACTACCTTAAAATGTATTAAAAAGGACAGGTATCTCCAAGCTATCTCTCGAGCATTCTTTAGTATTGCTAAAGAGGAATGAGCTCTTGATTACCAGATGCTGAATACCACACATGCTAGTATGAAAAAGCTGGTACATCAAAATTTCTGACAAATTGTGAAAGGCCAAGCATGAACTATCATTAGAATATAGAACCCCTAGTAGTTATGGATATGATAGCAGGTTTTCCCCATAGACTTCACTGACCGTTCATATGAGAGATGGGATCAAAGGAAGAGATTGGAGAAAAACTCCTTCGTGATGAAGGTTTGTGGAAAGGGAACAACAGCTATGGCAAAAAAGCACAAAGCCCCTCCAGACTGTTCTAACCTATCTTCTTCATGGAATAAAGGCCTTAAACTTCTAGTGAAAGCACAGCAAACTTGTCAGCAAAAGCTCAGGGCACAGGTAAAGAATCATCGCAGCTGGGAATGTACACATGAAAAAATTCTATCTCTGGGGAAGTGGCAGGAAAATATCCCAGAACAGTAGACATCCTTTTCCACTGAGGTAGACAGGGTCACTGAGAAGCCCCCACTACTGAGACCCAGAAACACAGTATTTGCCAAAGATGGAGGGTAAACCAGGACGACAGAAAACATCTTCATCCTGTCACCAAAACTGGACCAGAAGGCACTGAGTAACACATAACAGCAGCCTACTACTAAGTATAGGGCAAGGGCGTGGAGAAAGACTCTCTTTCTAAGGGCCACAGTTAATGTCCAAAGTTGCAAGTAGAACAGAGACACTGAGGGAGAATGGATACATGTATACGTATGGCCGAGTCCCTTACCTTTTCACCGGAAACTATTACAACATTGATAAAAATCAGTTCTACCCCAATACAAAATAAAAACTTTTTAAAAGAACAGACATTGAGGAAAATCTTTCTGAAACCATACTTGATCCTAAACACACAGGAATTCTAGAGGAATTTGGATCTTTGAGGTGTTGAGGATAAACAACAACAAAGCCCGAGTCCAACTCAACCTCTGACTAGACTGACTTAACACTTGATACGTAATATCTAACAAGAGGTAGCATGCTCATTTCCAGGAGTAAGCAGTATTTATCTCAGTCTCTATCTAAGATGTCAGGATTTTAACCACAAATTATGATTCACACAAGGAAATAAGAAATGATACACTGTTAAGAGACAAAACCATTGATAGAATCAGACTCGGATACAGTCTAGATAGTTAAACTATCAGGAAATATAAAAATGGATAGTATTAGCATGATAAAAACTGTGATATATAAAGTAGACAATATCATAAATAGATGGATAATATCAACCAAGAACTGAAAATCATAAGAATGACTCAAATGGAAATGCTAACAATGATAAAAATGGTAACAGACGTGAAGACTGCCTTTGATGGGCTCATCAGTCTAATGACCTTGAAGACAGGTCTTTAGAAATTACTGAACTGAAGCACAAAGGGAAAAGATATCCATTAGAAATAGGATATGGTATGCAATAGCTATGGTATGTGAAAAACCAAAAAGGAAAAAAGAAAGAAAGAAAAAAAGCAAGTGAAATATAGTACAATATTAAATAGTCTATATATTTGAAATACCAAAAGAACAAAAAGACTGATGTATTTGAAGATATAAAGGCTGAGAGGTTTCCAAAATCAATAAAGATATGAAACTACAAATCCAAGAATTTCAGAGACCACCTGGCAGGATAAATTAGAATAAAAAATAAAATGATACACATAGACACAGCTTATTCAAACTTCTAGAAACCAAAAACAAAGTGTTAACCAACTAGGCAGAAACACACACACAAACACATACACACATTACATGCAGAGGAAAAAAGATGAAAATTATAGTAAATTTCTTATCAGAACAATTCAAATCAGGAAACAATGGAGCAGCATCTTTAAAGTATAGCAGCATGTGAGAAAAAAGGACAATCTAGACAATTTCATTCACAAAGAAAAAATATAAAGACTTTTCCTGATGATACTTGAAATAATTTATTCCCAAAAGACCTGTAGCAGAGGAAATGTTAAAAGAAATTCTTGATGCAGAATAAATAGACAGAAATTTGAATCAACATGAAGAAATGAAGAGTATTCTAAACAGAATTAATGAAACTAGATATATTTTTTTCTCATTTTAATTACTCTAAAAAATATTGGACTATTCAAAACAAAGACAGTGGCCATGTATTGTGTATCTATATACTATGTGCTGCACTCAATATGCCAGCAAATTTGGAAAACTCAGCAGTGGCCACAGGACTGGAAAAGGTCAGNACAAGCTGGAATCAAGATTGCTGGGAGAAATATCAATAACATCAGATATGCAGATGACACCACCCTTATGGCAGAAAGTGAAGAGGAACTAAAGAGCCTCTTGATGAAAGTGAAAGTGGAGAGTGAAAAGTTGGCTTAAAGCTCAACATTCAGAAAATGAAGATCATGGAATCTTGTCCCATCACTTCATGGGAAATAGATGGGGAAACAGTGAAAACAGTGTCAGACTTGATTTTTGGGGGGCTCCAAAATCACTGCAGATGGTGACTGCATCCATGAAATTAAAAGATGCTTACTCTTTGGAAGAAAAGTTATGATTGACCTAGATAGGCTATTAAAAAGCAGAGACGTTACTTTACCAACAAAAGTCCATCTAGTCAAGGCTGNTTGATTTTTGGGGGGCTCCAAAATCACTGCAGATGGTGACTGCATCCATGAAATTAAAAGATGCTTACTCTTTGGAAGAAAAGTTATGATTGACCTAGATAGGCTATTAAAAAGCAGAGACGTTACTTTACCAACAAAAGTCCATCTAGTCAAGGCTGTGGTTTTTCTGGTGGTCATGTATGGATGTGAGAGTTGGACTGTGAAGAAAGCTGAGCACCAAAGAATTGAAGCTTTTGAACTGTGGTGTTGGAGAAGACTCTTGAGAGTCCCTTGGACTGCAAGGAGATCCAACCAGTTCATTCTGAAGATCAACCCTGGGATTTCTTTGAAAGAAATGATGCTAAAGCTGAAACTCCAGTACTTTGGTCACCTCATGCGAAGAGTTGACTCATTGGAAGAGACTCTGATGCTGGGAGGGATTGGTGGCAGGAGGAGAAGGGGATGACAGAGGATGAGATGGCTGAATGGCATCACTGACTCAATGGGCGTGAGTCTGAGTGAACTCCGGGAACTGCTGATGGACAGGGATACCTGGCCTGCTGCGATTCATGCGGTTCCAAAGAGTCCGACGTGACTGAGTGACTGAACTGAACTGAAACTCTTCTCAGGTTTTATGATGCATACAGAAAAGACTAATATCTACATTGGTCATCTTTAACCTTTATGAAAAACAAAAGAAAACTAAGGACCTTTAAAAAAATTTTTTAATCAAAATAGTACAAGTACATGACATTTTTAAAAAATCAGAGAGAAGATTATAGTGAGAACCAGTAGTGTCCCATCTCACTTTTTAGAATCAGAGTACGTTTGGCTTTAAGTCTGAGAAACAGAATTAAAAGTGGCTTCAGAACATTACTGGAGGTCCAGTAGTTAAGACTTAAAGCCTCCACTGCAAGGGGTGTGGGTTCAATCTCTAGTGGGGGAGCTAAGATCCTACATGCTATGTGGTGCAGCCCCCAAAAAAGTATTTAAAAAATGAAATGGCTTAAACAATTAAGAAATATAGTGTCTCACATGCCAAAGTCCCTGTGCAGGGTGTGGCTCAAGATTTTTGACCCGAGGGCTCACGAACACTTGGCATGTAGCTCTGTCCCCCAGAGTCACAAGATGGCTGAAAGCTCTATCTGTACAAAGCAGTGGAAGACTGTCTCCTCAGTTACGGAAGAGATGCCCTTCTCTTCAGTTTGATTCTGCTCCTCCCTCCACTATGACTGAAAGTAACCAATTAAGCTTCAGGCACTGTTTGTGCAGATCAATAATTCTCTACCTGATAAGATCCAATGCCCCTTTTGAAAACACATTTTTCATAATCCCCTCTTCCCTAGCCTGGTAACAGGTGATTGATACCACAACCCATCTACACACACAATCTCAGAAAATACTTATACTAACAAGGTTTCTTAGACAAGTTTAGTTAGGCTAAGATTCTTGGCCTTAAGCCGAATAAACACACTCCTTCCCAGACCCAGATCCACCCAGTATATATAAGCTTGTGACCCGAATATCCTAACTACCTGTCTCAGCTTGGGCTTTGTTTTCTATCTGCCTTGAGCCTTGCTGGGAGGGTTAGGCTGTTATCAGTGTTCACCCAAGCCTTAGGGAAGGGGATACGCTGCTGAAGGGAGGGTCTTGAGCCCCCAGTTCTCTCTTCCCTTCTGTATGACACAATAGTACTAACTGCTTCTTACTGATTTAAATTCAGACCATTGTGATGGTTGGAGAATGCTGTTCAAGTGACTGAGATCTCAAGGGTCTCAGGTTCAGGATGCAGAGTCAACATCATCTTCTTTGTGAGCATACACCTCAAAGACATATCTTACAGACCCCTTAGGTCTGGATTTCCTAAATTCAGCCTTTCCCTGGATCAAATTTGCTCTATTTTACTAAAGGGGAGAGAGGGGCAGATAATGACATTTATTAAACTCCTACTATGTGTCAGGAACAATTTCCATGTGATGCACCTTCACTAGGATGCTGTGAGACAGCTGACTCTGCAGTTGATCTACAGATGCCCAGAGCGTATCTCCACCTCTGATAGAGAGATGGGGTAGAGAGCAGCAAGGAAGTGTGGAACTGCAAATTGAGCTGGCTCTTGTTTGAGGCCAGGCTTCCCTGGTGGCTCAGATGGTAAAAAATCTGCTGCAGTGAGGGAGACCCAGGTTTGTTCCCTGGGTTGGGAAGATCCCCTGGAGAAGAGAAGGGCTACCCACTCCGGTACTCTTGCCTGGAGAATGATGGACAGAGTATTCTGGAGGGCTACAGTCCACAGAGTCACAGAGTCGGACATGACTGAACCATCGCCTTCAGTGCTTTCATTTGAGTCCAAAGTCCAGCCTCTTGACAGACATCAGTGAAGTTATTCTTACCTTGTCTGCCATCTTGTTTCTACTCTTATTTTAAATTAAAGTGTTCTTGGGTTTCCCTGGTCCCAGAAGAATTCAGAGTAATCTAATCTGCATGCCTCCATGTCTAACCTCCACATTTATTGCTTAAATGCCCTTCTCAGGGGTCATTCGATTCTAATAAGACAATTTCAGTATTAGGAAAGCCCCTGCCTTGAAGGCAGCCCAGTCCATCTTCATATGCAATGGTTGTTACAAAGCTCTTTCAGAACTTGCCTCCCTGAAACTTGGCCCACCGGAGCCACTTCTGTTCTCCACAGCTTCTTTAGAAAAATTTAATTCCATTTCACTTGGGCGCCCTACAAATATTAGAGCCAAATTTCACACGATTGTTTTTCATGCACAATGAATGGGTCCACTTCATCAATACTTGATCAATTCATCAGTACTTGAGGCATCATTTTATTCTTTGGTTCCAAACTTTCTGCTTTCCTTCCTAACAGCTAACCTTGTCTCACTATCCCTTTACAAATGGTTCCTGTTTTCTAGCTTCCTATAACCTACTCCATCCTTACCCTGGCCTCTGACTAATTCTTTTCTCATATTCCTAAGGTTCAATTTTTCTCTTAATTAGTATTAAACTCCATGCTGACTCTGGTCCAGTGATTACACATTTACATTTATCAACATGAACATTTCATTGAATATGCAAGAATGGAGGCTTGAGGGTGGCAGAAAAATACCTACAAAAATCAGTCTGATTTTCTTTTTCGGCCTAAAGTTTATTTGCTAGATATAATACAGAGGGGGGGAAAAAGGTATTTTTCAAATGATTTTTGAGCCTTAGAAACAATGCAGAAGATAAATTCCATCGTAACCACGTTTGTGTTCAGATATGCAATAATCCGGAGCGTCTCAAAGTAATATTCATGGAGCAGCACCAACATTACATGAGAATTTGTTAAATATGCAAATTCTTGGATTGGCCCTTTAAACCTACTATTAATAAGTTAGAAAGTCTGAGGCAGCCCCCAGAAATCTGCTTTAACCAGCTTTCCAGGTAATTCTGATGCACAACACAATCTGAGAATTGCTATAAATCAGGGGTCCCCAACCACCCAGCTGGGGACTGGCAATCCCTGTCAAATTAGCAGTAGCATTAGGTTAGAAATAAAGTGCATGAGAAATGTTATGTCCTTGAGCCATTTCCAAATCACTCCCCACCATCCAGTCTGTGGAAAATTGTCTTCCATGAAACCAATCCTCAGTACCAAAAAGGTTGGGGACTGTACTTATACTAATTGGGCTTGTGTCCTTGATTAAAAAAAACAACAACAATTAACACCTTTGGCATTCTTTAAAATTTTGCAAGACACTTTCAACTATATTATTCAAACTATCCTAACTCTTATCACCTTTCATGAAAAATAATGAGGGTAAACTAGATAACGGATGAAATGCATTTCATACTAGTTGCCAACTCTGATCCCTTGGTGGTGGTTCCCTGGATAATAATAGCTTTAGAGTCGAAAGAGACAAAGCTATTTAACTTCTAAATTTCTGTTTCTTCCTCTGTGAAATAGAAATTATATTACTACCTACACAAATCTAGTCTCAATAGGAAAATGTGCTTGTTTGGTGGGGTCTGCTATGAGCAAGGGAGGAGAAAGTAGAAGCATTTATTGACTATACAATTGCTTGCCTAACTGGAAATTCTCCACTCTAAATTCTCTAGCAGTTCCAAAGAGGGAACTTAAGTAAATAAGTCCTTTGTTTACAAAAAAAAAAAAAAAAAAGTCACCCAGTTTAGAACAGAGAAGAGTTTCTAAGGAAATATTTCATTATATCTGGACCCCAAGAAGATATTGGACAAACTTGGGGAGGGGGGAAGATCTCCTTTTATTGTTTCCTTTCTTGGATCTTAGAAAAAAAAACTAATAAAAATGAAACAAACAGCATGAAAGTTACTATTTCTTAAAAATACAACTTTGTGATTTCTCAAGATTCCAGCAAATGAAGCAAAGAATTTCATCACATCTCAAATATTATGACATTAAGATAACAATTCAGATTTGAAGGTCACTAACCATGGTTAGCAGCAGCAGCAGTAGCAGCAACCATGGTCCAGTTGAGACAGATAGATGTAAACATTGAGGCACTTCCCCAGGGATCCTTTCGTCTGGCTTCCTGTATGTCTTCTGGGGTCATCTATCCCACATCTGGGATCTGGTCTAGCTAAAATCTTGTCCTCTAAGTGAAAACACCTCAAACTTAAATACATTTCTCACCCACTTGAACCCTCCTCCTTATTCTTTTCCAGTCTGAGTGATGAGCTCGGCTCATTGTTGAGACAAAGTGAGGTAATGATTGGCATCTTCGAGCCCTAGTGGGCGATTTGAGTTTCCCTGGCTCAGATGAGTAAGCAGGTCCACTGTGTACCTGTTGAATGACTTAAGTAATGAGTCATTCTTTATAGTCGTACTCCATGGAACCCCACACAGTGATACAAAGAAAGGGAAGCAGTTATACAGGTGTCTACACACTCTACTTTTTCAATACAATGATAGATGCATGAGATAATAAAGAGAGAACAAATAAGGTCATATATAGTAGGAGATTGGGTGTTAACAGTTCCTATTAGTAACTGATCCAAATAAAACTCTGCAGAGCATCCTGGCAGTTTTGAACCCATTCTCAAAGGACCTAAATGCGTTATTTTTAATATAAAATCCCTGACTCCCAGTGAACCACAAGAAACCTCTGTATTTTCATGGTCTGACTTCCCCAACTGATCAGCATTGTTAGCTAGGTAGATGTGTTTGAATTCGACCCAAACATCTATCTTCAGTAATTTACTTAACTACTTACAGCCTTAGTTTTCTCATACCTTGATTCTCAAAGTTGGTATAGGAGAATGGTTCAAGATGGTGACATAGAAGGATCCTGAACTCATCTTCTCCCACACCAAAATGACAGCTACATGTGGAAAAATTTCCTCTGCAAAGCAGAGAACCTCCAAAAATCACTGAGTAACACTTATACATTAAAAGAATAGGAAAACAAACAAACAAAAAAAAACCCCACTCTGAAATAGATGGAAGAGGCTGAAACATCATCTTATCATAAACCCTACTCCTGGTGTAGCAACCTACAGTTAGGAGTGAACTCATAACCCTTACCTGCTCTCTAAGGAGCAAAGGATTTGAACCCTGTATCTGACACCCCCAATTTTTTTAACATAAATTTATTTTAATTGGTGGTTAATTACTTTACAATGTTGTATTGGCTTTGCCATACATCAACATGAATCCGCCACAGGTATACACGTGTTCCCCATCCTGAACCCCACTTCCACCTACCATCCCTCTGGGTCGTCTCAGTGTACCAGCCCCTATCATCCAGTATCACGCATCGAACCTGGACTGGCGATTCGTTTCATATATGATATTATACATGTTTCAATGCCATTCTCCCAAATCACCTCACCCTCACCCTCTCCCACAGAGTCCAAAACACTGCTCTATACATCTGTGTCTTTTTGCTGTCTCACATACAGGGTTATCGTTACCATCTTTCTAAATTCTACATATATGCGTTAGTATACTGTATTGGTGACACGCCAACTTTTAAGACCTGCATCTGAGAGATGAGCCTCCAAAACATTTATCTTTGAAAGTCAAAGTTGCTATAGTGTGAACGTGTGCTCAGTTGTGTCTGACTCTTGGTGACCCCATGGACTGTGGCCCACCGGGCTCCTTGTCCATGGGATTCTCCAGGCAAGAATATTGGAGTGGGTTGCCATTTCCTCCCCCAGGCGATCTTCCTGACCCAGGAATCAAACCCAAGTCTCCTGCATCTCCTGTATTGGCAGTCAGATTCTTTACCACTGAGCCACTCGGGGAGCCCCTGCTATAGTGTGCTGCTCTTTAAATCATTAGGTGCCATGCAGATGACGGTGTTTCCATATTGGATCTTTTGCTGTAGATATTAATAAGCCCTAAAATAATCTTTTTAAACCAGAGCTACAATAATGGCACTATAAAAAATTCTGAGATATGAAATTTTTGACAGTTGGTTTTTGATAGTTGTCCTGTTTTATTTTTGCTCTGACGAAGCAGGAAAATGAGTCCTAACACAATTTGCAGATGGGTAGAAAATCACGAGAAATTCTACAACAAAGTCTCTTTCCTAGGCTCTTCTCCACTTAAGTTACACGTGGTGTCCTACATCCCATCTATTGCTTCCCAAGTTATTAGCAAACAACGCATTTCGGAACACTGGAATACCCACTGTTAGCCTTCCAGCTCTAGGAATCCTATATGGAAGAGCAGCTCTGCTAATCCCACCCAGGCAGCAGTTTTCACTGCTTGGACATTCAGCAGAGAACACAGAGGACTCACTAGGCAGAGACGGAAGAAACTGGAAGCAAAGGCAGACCCCTCTCATCTTCTGACCCCATGCCCAGAGCATCAGGCTACTGTCTGAATGATATCACCAAAAAGGGGGTAGGATAACCCCACCTGTCTCTAAATATATCTTTCACTGGGCTTGTCCCTATACTTTATTACCCAAATGAGAAAATGACACAATGCACATGATATCCATGACGTAATTTATATACAGTCTTTAAGCACAGTGTCTGGCACATAGTGAGATGTCAATAAATTTAACTGTTTGAGATATTATGATTAGTCGTTCATATGAAGTGAGGCATTAAAACCACTTCAGACACAAGACAATATATTGAGCCCAGAAGAGGCATTCATACTCAGTCCACCAGTGGCTCTCTAGAGTCAACCTTTAGCCCTGGTAGGACCCCTAGGAATAGGACATGGGATGGGGCTCTTTGATTTGAAAGATTTAAAGAGCTGATGAGGGAGAGCAGAGTCAGGAGGACCTTGTGATGGAACGAGATGAGGATGCAAGGGTCCTGCTGGGAAAATTAAGATGCAAAGTGGAGGAGAAAGATGAAAGCTTATGTGGAGTAATATAAAGAATCCTGCTCAAGAATCAGGAGACATGATCCTCATCCAAGGTCAGCCCCCAGCCAGCTGTGTGACTTTTCCAAGTCACTCAGTCTAAGTGTCAGTGTATTCAACTACCAAGTGATGGAGTGGGGTTAGTCCCTCCTTAGAACCTTCCAAGAGTACCAAAGACAAAGCTTTCCTACTTTTCTTAAGCCAGGCTCTATGTGTAATAAGTTCATAATGCAGAGGAGAACTTTGAAGAGTTCTATAAATGTAACAACTCATAGAGCTATATCAAGTGATGAACAAATGAGTCTGGACCTGGCGTGCTGCAGTCCATGGGGTCGCAAAGAGTCGGACATGACTGAGCAACTGAACTGAAATGAACAAATGAGCCAAGACTACAGATCTACGCTTTACAAAACACAGTGCAGGGATTTCTCTGGTGGTCTGGTGGTTAAGACTTGGCCCTCCATTGCAGAGGGTACAGGTTCAATCCTTGGTCAGGGTAAAATCCTGCATGCCTCACAGCCAAAAACTCAAAACATAAAACAGAAACAAAATTGTAACAAATTCAATATAAACTTTAAAAATGGTCCACACCAAAAAAAAAAAAAAAAAAACTTACAAAAAATAAAATAAAACTTGGCACAGTGTCTATTGTTTCAAGACTCCAGTAAATCTTATCCAAATCTTATTTTTTTTTCAGCAAAAAACCAATAAAGATATCCTGAAAAAAACACTTTTATTACGTTTCAACTGGTAGAGAACAGGCATGCCAGAACCTTTGCAGCTGTTAAGAATTCAAAAATATATATGTTTTAACATTGGTTTGTTTCCATTCATGGTATACTATTTATTTTGAAATTATGAAGAATGTTGAAGAAAAGCATGAGATTATTATATTTATCAAAATAAGGAGGCAAGTCACCAGACAGAAAAAGAACTGGATGTTAAAGTGAAGATGTTTTTATTTTCTCCTACTATTTTCTAAGGAAAGTAAAAGCTTTCTACTAACCTCCTTGCTTTAGTAAAATAATAGGCTTAACGTTTTGGAGTGTTTGTACAACAGAGAAGTAAAGGGGATTTTGAAACTTCTCCCAACTCAGCCCAATGATTTATGAAGATAGAAATAGAAAATGATATGAGGTTATAAGGACCCCAAATAGATTCCTGAGCCAGTAGTAGACAGTTGGGATGAAAAACTGAGCAAGTGATGAGAAATTTATGTATAAATTAATAGCCTCAGAATTCAATTGAGCTCCAAAAAAACAAATAGTCAACATTCACTCAGCAAGTCCCATCAATTTACATGCAAGGAGGCTTTGGCATGAGGTGTAATTTAATAGCCGTGTTCAACTAATCTTCACAAATCAAGAGGATACTGCTACACTTCCATGTCTAAAGAATGTGCTTTGAGCTGCATTGCCAGCTAGGGAGATGGATAGGTTTGCAACAATCTATCCACATTCTTTGGCCCCAAAGCAAACACATTTGACTCTAAGCACAAATGTCCAGGCAGCTGTTCAAGGTCAGAAGCATGATCTGTTGTCCTGGCTCAGATTAAGGCTCATGAATCTTCATAGGATGGATCCAACCAATATACAGTGAGCAATTCTTCTGATTATTCTTTCTAAAAATACTTCTTTGATTATTTCATTGCATTAGTCAAACACTTTCCATGGTCACAGACTAAAAGATCAATATACAAAAATAAACTGTATTCCTTATCCATTCTGCTGCCTCAGTTACTCTACTGTTGCATGCCTCCAGTGTATTTCTAATCACAGTTATTGCACTGTTCATTGTTGGTTGCTTATTCTTTAATTCTTCTAGGTCCTTGTTAAACATTTCTTGCATCTTCTTGACCTGTGCCTTCAGTCTCTCTCTCTGGACCTCCAGTTTGTTTTCAAGATTTTGCTGCATCAAACAATTTAAAAATTAAAGTTTTAAAAATTCTATTTTCAGTAACATAAAAAACAGCTTAGTATTTGAGAATTAGTTGTTAAAAGACATTCAAGACCTGAAAATTATAAAATATGCTGAGCGACAATAAATAGAACCTAAGTAAATCACTGCAGATGGTGACTGCAGCCATGAAATCAAAAGATGCTTACTCCTTGGAAGAAAAGTTATGACCAACCTAGATAGCATATTCAAAAGCAGAGATATTACTTTGCCGANAGTCCCATCACTTCATGGGAAATAGATGGGGAAACAGTGGAAACAGTGTCAGATTTTATTTTTCTGGGTTCCCAAATCACTGCAGATGGTGACTGCAGCCATGAAATCAAAAGATGCTTACTCCTTGGAAGAAAAGTTATGACCAACCTAGATAGCATATTCAAAAGCAGAGATATTACTTTGCCGACTAAGGTCCGTCTAGTCAAGGCTATGGTTTTTCCAGTAGTCATGTATGGATGTGAGAGTTGGACTCTGAAGAAGGCTGAGCACTGAAGGATCGATGCTTTTGAACTGTGGTGTTGGACAAGACTCTTGAGAGTCCCTTGGACTGCAAGGAGATCCAACCAGTCCATTCTGAAGGAGATAGGCCCTGGGATTTCTTTGGAAGGAATGATGCTAAAGCTGAAGCTCCAGTACTTTGGCCACCTGATGTGAAGAGTTGACTCATTGGAAGAGACTCTGATGCTGGGAGGGACTGGGGGCAGGAGGAGAAGGGGATGACAGAGGATGAGATGACTGGATGGCATCACTGACTCGATGGACGTGATTCTGAGTGAACTCCGGGAGTTGGTGATGGACAGGGAGGCCTGGCCTGCTGTGATTCATAGGGTCACAAAGAGTCGGACACGACTGAGCGACTGAACTGAACTGAAGTAAATGAAATGGCATTTGTATAAATCAGAAGATTAAATATTGTTAACATGTCAGGTCTATACAAATTGATCTATAGATTTGTATTAGCTAGTTCTCCAGAGAAATAGAATCAATAGAATAGAATCAACTGTAGATAGATAGATGTCTCCAGAAATAATGTTTAACTGATTATCTAGATACCATGTAGCCCAGTCAAGTTGACACATAAAATTAACCATTACAAGACTCAGTGTGATTCCAGCACATTTTTAGAACTAATTCTGAAGTTTATATAGAAATGCAATGAACCTGAATAGAGGTAAACCTAATTTTTTGCACTTTGCTGAGGGATGCTTTACAGGTACTGTACAAACTGAAGGTGTGTGGCAGCCATGGGATGAGCAAGTCTATTGGCACTATTTTCCCAACAGCATTTGCTCAGTTCATGTCTCTGTGTCACATTTTAGTAATTCTCTCAAATTTCAAACTTTTTCACTATTATTCTCTTTGCTATGGTGGTCTGTGGTAAGTGATTTTTACATGTTATTATGATAATTGTTTGGGGGCACCATGAACCACACTCATATAAGATGGCAAACTTAATACTTGCTATGTATGTTCTGACTACTCCACCAACTGCCTGTCTCTCTCCCTTTTCACAGGCCTCTCTATTCCCTCAGAGGCAACAATTCTGAACTCAGGCCAATTAATAACCCTACAATGGCCTTTAAGTGTTCAAGTGATAGGAAAGGAGTTGCATGTCTCTCATTTTAAATCAAACGCTAGAGATGATTAAGCTTAGTGAGAAGACATGTCAAAAGCTGAATCTGGCCAAAAGCTAAGCCTCTTGTACCAAACAGCCAAAGGAAAAGTTCATGAAAGGAGTTAAAAGTGCTACTCCGGTGAACACGCAAATGATAAAAAGGCAAAACAAACTGATTGCTCTATAAATAAAGTTTTAGTGGTCTGGATAGAAAATCAAATGAAGCCCAACATTCCCTTAAGCCAAAGTTGAATCCAGAGCAAGGCCCTAACTTGCTTCAATTTTATGAAGGCTGAGACAGGTGAGGAAGCTAGCGGAGGTTGGCTCATGATATTTCAGGAAAGAAGTCATCTGTATTACATAAAAGTGCAAGGTGAAACCACAAGTATTGAGGTATTGGGTTGGCCAAAAGTTTGGGGTTTTCCCACAAAACTTTTTGGCCAATTCAATAGAAGCTGCAATAAGTTATCCAGAAGATCTAGCTAAGATAGTCAATGAAGGTGGATATACCAAACAACAGATTTCCAATGTAGACAAAACAGCCTCATATTGGAAGAAGATGTCATCTAGGACCTTCGTAGCTAGAGAGAAGTCTATGCTTGGTTTCAATGCTTCAAAGGACAAGCTGACTCTCATTAGGGGCTAATGCGGTTGGTGACTTAAAGGTGATACAATGCTCGTTTACCATTCTGAAAATCCTAGGTAACCTATTCTGTCTTTGCTCTAGAAATGGAACACATAATTCTAATGCCAGCACATTGGTTTACAACATAGTTTACTGATTATTTTAAGCCTAATATTGAGACCTACTGCTCAGGAAAAAAAGATTTCTTTCAAAATATTGCTACTCATACTTGGTCACCCAAGAGCTCCCATGCAGAGGTACAATGAGTTTCAAGTTGTTTTGTTGCTTGCTAGCACAAAATCCAGGGGCTTCCCAGGTGGAGCAATGGTAGAGAATCTGTCTGCCAATACAGGAGACACCATAGACATTCGTTTGATCCCTGGGTCAGGAAGATCCCCTGGAGCAGGAAATGGCAACGCACTCCAGTACTCTCGCCTGGAGAATCCCATGGAGGGAGGAGTCCAGTGGGCTACAGTCCATGGGGTCGCAAGGAGTGAGACACGACCGAGGGACTGAGCACATACACAATGCAACATCCATTCTGCAGCCCATAGATAAAGGAGTCATTACAACTGTCAAGTATTATTATTTCATAAATAATATTATTCAATATTAATTATTAAACATCAATGGTTATTTAATATTTCAAGTATTATTATTTAATAAATCCATTTTGCAAGCCTATCTGTTCCATAGATAGTGGTTCCTCTGGTGGATCTGGCAAAAGTCAACTGAAAACTTTCTGGAAGGGATTCACCATTCTAGGTGCCATTAAGAACATTCACAGTTCATAGGAAGTGGCTGAAATAGCAAATTAATAGCAATTTGGAAGAAGTTCATTCCAATTTTCCTGGATGACTTTAAGGGCTTCAAGACTTCAGTGGAAAATGTAACTACAGATGTGGCAGAAATAACAAGAGAACTAAAATTAGAAGTAAGCCTAATGGCGTGACTGATGTGCTGCAATTTCATGATACAAATTTAATGGATGAAAGTGGTTTCTTGAGGTTGCATCCACTCCTGGTGAAGATGCTGTGAAGCTTGTTGAACAACGAAGAACTGAGAACATTACATAAACTCAATTGATAAAGCAATAGCAGGGTTTGAGAGAATTGACTCTCATTTTGGAAGAAATTCTAATGTGGGTAAATTGTTATTAAATAGCATTGCATGCTACCAAGAAATATTCATGAAATGAAGAATCAATCAATACAGCAAACTTCATTGTTGTCTTATTTTAAAAAATTTTGCAGCTTTCCCAACCTCATCAACCACCAGTCAGCAGCAATCAACACTGAGGCAAGACCTTCCTCCAGCAAAAAATTTACAACTGGCTGAAGGCTCAGATGATGGTTACCATATTCTAGCAATAAGGGATTTTTCAATTAAAATATGTACATTTTCAGACATAATGCTGTTGCACATTTAATAGACTAAAATATAAAATAAATAGACTAAACTATAGGGTAAATATAATTTTATATGCACTGGGAAACCAAAAAAAATCACATGACTTGCTCTTCAGTTCAGTTCAGTTCAGTTGCTCAGTCGTGTCCAACTCTTTGTGACCCCATGAATTACAGCACACCAGGCCTCCCTGTCCATCACCAACTCCCGGAGTTCACTCAGACTCACGCCCATCGAGTCAGTGATGCCATCCAGCCATCTCATCCTCTGTTGTCCCCTTCTCTTCCTGCCCTCACTCCCTCCCAGCATCAGGGTCTTTTCCAATGGGTCAACTCTTCACATGAGGTGGCCAAAGTACTGGAGTTTCAGCTTCAGCATCAGTCCTTCCAAAGAAATCCCAGGACTGATCTCCTTTAGGATGGACTGGTTGGATCTCCTTGCAGTCCAAGGGACTCTCAAGAGTCTTCTCCAACACCACAGTTCAAAAGCATCAATTCTTTGGCGCTCAGCCTTCTTCACAGTCCAACTCTCACATCCATACATGACTTGCTCTATTGTGATACGAAAGTCTGTCTAGTCAAAGCTATGGTTCCAGTAGTCATATATGGATATGAGAGTTGAACTATAAAGAAAGCTGAGTGCAAAGAATTGATGCTTTTGAACTGTGGTGTTGAATAAAACTCTTGAGAGTTCCTTGGACTGCAAGGAGATCCAACCAGTCCAACCTAAAGAAAATAAGTCCTGAATATTCACTGGAAGGACTGATGCTGAAGCTGTAACTCCAATACTTTGGCCACCTGATGCAAAGAACTGATTCTTTTGAAAAGACCCTGATTTGGGGAAAGATTGAAAGCAGGAGGAGAAGGGGATGACAGAGGATGAGATAGTTGGATGGCATCACTGACCCAATGGGCATGAGTTTGAGCAAACTCCGGGAGTTGGTGATGGACAGGGAAGCTTGTGGTGCGGCAGTCCATGGGGGTTGCAAAGAGTTGGACATGACTGAGTGACTGAACTGAACTGATTGTGATACCCACTTTATTGCAGTGGTCTAGAACTGAACTCACAATATCCCCAAGAGATGCCTGTTGACAAAACAATTTTGTAAATGAATGACAAGTTTGGGGACTCACACTACCTGAATGTAAGAGAAATTACAGCACTGTAGAAATCAAGCAGGTTTGGAAGTAGTGTGAGTCTAGACAAATACGTCAATGAAAGAATTAAGAGTGCAGAAGTAGATCCAAAGGTTAATTTTACTTTCAACAAACCTGCAAGCAACTCAATGGAGAAAGGAATATCATCCTAACAAATACTGCTGGGAAAACTGGATACACATATGGGGAAAAATAAGTAAATAGTCACCAGTCTCTACCTTACACCAGACATAAAAATTAATTCTAAATGAACTACAGGTCTAAACATAAGAGCTAAATCTATAAAACTTCTGAATGAAAAAAGTCTCAAATTAGAAACAGTTTAAATGCTCATCAATGAAAGAATGAATAAATAAAGCATGTTATAGTCTTACAATGAAGTACTAGTCAGCAATACAAAAGGCAAAGTACTTACTTACACAAAACACAGAAGAACCAAAATTTATTATGCTGAATAAAAAATGTTGAACTTGAGAAAATATGTAAATACTCATATAAGCAATGCTCCAAATCAAATGTTGAGCATTTTCCTACCACCCCATACTCCTTTCCAAGCCAATCTCAAACTCCAAATTGGCAACTAGTTTTGTGTTCTCTATCACCTTAAATAAATTTCATCAGGAATGGAACAGCATATAAATGGAATTACATAATAAATACTTTTCATATCTTTGTCTGATAAAAGTTCAATGTATTAATGTACATGTCCTGTGGTGAATATGCAATGTGTGTATATGTGTGTGTGTATGTTTATAAATATATACATGTGTGTGTGTATACATACATCCCAAACCCTATAAAACATGTATGTCACTTTTGTGAAACTAAAAGATATTTTTATCAATGAAATAATCCACATTTTTGTTTGAAAGTTCAAGACAGTCCTGTCTGAGTACTTCAACTTTTCAATAATTAATTAGTATCCTAATGGAGCACAAAAATGTTCTAGATTGTTCTGGAGGCAAGCACAGTAGACGCACACTGGTAGGAAGTGGAGAAACACTTTCCAATGTTCCGGCCCTGCTGCTAACTACTAATAGTAACGTAGACAAGTCATTCAGTCTCTTTGAGCCTCACTTCCTTCAGGGGTTAAACTCATTGATCTTCCACCTTCAGAATTTCATGATAGAACTTCCACTCTATTGTATGTGACTGACTGGAACAAATGACTAACCTGCTGCTACTAACAATGAATATCAAAAGACATATCATCTAAATCTAGCTCTTTGACCAAAGAGCAATTAAGTAAGAGATTAAGGACCAAAGATTACTAGAAAAAGATCATCTATTTGGAAATTAAGACTTGTGAGGGTGAAAAAAATAAAGAGCAAAAGATTTCAAATATTTAGAAAGAACTGTGGTACTGGAGAAGACTCTTGAGAGTCCCTTGGACTGCAGGGAGATCCAACCAGCCCACCCTAAAGGAAATCAGTCCTGAATGTTCATTGGAAGGACTGATGTTGAAGCTGAAACTCCAATACTTTGGCCACCTGATGCAAAGAGCTGACTCACTGGAAAAGACTCTGATGTTGGGAGGGATTGAGGACAGGAGGAGAAGGGGATGACAGAGGATGAGATGGTTGGATGACATCACTGACTCAATGGGCATGAGTTTGAGTAAACTCTGGGAGTTGGTGATGGACAGGGAAGGCTGGCATCCTGCAGTCCATGGGGTTGCAAAGAGTCGGACACGACTGACTGAACTGAACTGAATAATAAAAACATTTTTTTCAGGATAATTTGAGGGCAGTAATTTGTAACCTTAAAATCATTTATTATAGAGAAAAATTTCTGAAAATTCATGAGCTAAGCCTCAAAATTCAAAATTAGAAAAGGGAAATCAGAATAAACACACAAAAAATAGAAGAATGAAAATAATAAGGATGAAAATAAAAATGAAGAGAGGAACTACAAAGGAAAAATTTAGCTTTTCTGGGAAAATCATTGTCAAGACCGATCAATCAAAAAAGAAACTACTTAAGATAAAGGAGTTTACCCACAGATTTCATTGGATTAAAAATGTAAGATGATTTTTTTGTGTCAAAAATTTGAAAATTTGGAGAAAAAGGAAAAGTTCTCAGAAAAAAAAAATTTACTGAAACTTGCTTCAGAGGAATTAAAAATATGAGCCTATAACAATTAAAAATCATTATAAAAATTTCCCACACAAATAAAGCAGACTGGAAAAATTTTCCAAACATTAAAAGAAAAAGAAATTAGAAACATATGCAAACTAGTGTAGCGCACAGGAGAGAGAGACACTCCCTAACTCGGTGTATTGGGTAGCACAGTCCAGAGAGTTAAACTTGACAATGACAAAATGAAAAAGATAATATGATGAGCCAATCACTTCATGCAATTTGTTCCAGGAAATCCTAAATAAAATACTGGCAAAGTCTATAATGTATAACAATGTTTAAGGGCTTCCCAGATGGCTCAGCGGTTAAGAGTGTGCCTGCAGTGAAGGAGAGGAAGGATTTGCAGCCTCAGTCCCTGGGTCAGGAAAATCCCCTAGGCGAGGAAATGGCAACACACTCCAGTATTCTGGCCTGGAAAATCCCATTGACAGAGAAGCCTGGTGGGCTACAGTCCGTGGTGTTACAACTGTATGACTTTCACTTTCATCTATAATGGTTAAAATGGAAAACAGCCCAAACTTTCACCAAAGAGGAAAGGGTAACCAAGTTGTGCTGCAGTCATATAACACAGTGCTGTATAGAATTCAAAGTTGACCACACAAGGAGCTCAAATCCGGTGCTCTGGGAAAGCCTAAAGGGGTGGGAAAGGGCGGGAGGTGGGAGGGAGAGAAGTTCAAGGAACTTATGTGCACCTGTGGCTGAGTCATGTTGATATATGGTAGAAACCCACAGAATATTGTAAAGCAATTATCCTACAATTAAAAATAAATAAAATTTTTTAAAAGTGTCTGGAGTCAGTTTACATGCATCCACATAGATAAACTTCACAAATGTGAAACTGCACATAACAAGCAGGTTGCAGAATTATACCCTCGGCCTGATTCCACTTAGAGAAAGCTAAGGGATATTATAATATGTGGTTTTAAAATAAGCCCTGGGATAGATAAACACAGTATCCACCATAGTGGTTAAGTCTGGGGAGGGAGTTGGATTGCAATAGGAGAGCCTAACAGGGCCTTCTGATGACCCTCTGACAATAATCTCTTGCTTTCTTATACTGGGGTGGTAAGTGTGTGGTTGTTCATTTTTGTATTTTTAAAAAAATACAAAAATGCTATAAATATGCTTATTGCTATAAATATTCTTTGTTGCTGTTGTTGTTTAGTAGATAAGTCATGTCTCTTTTGTGACCCCATAGACAGTATCTTGCCAGGCTCCTCTGTTCATAGGGTTTTCCAGGCAAGAATACTAGAGTGGGCTGCCATTTCCTTCTCCAGGGGATATTCCCAACCCAGGAATTAAACCCATAGCTCCTGCCATATCTCCTGCACTATAGGCAAACTCTTTACTGCTGACCCACTGGGGGAGCCCGTAATACTCTTTAGTGTGTGAAAATATTTAATTTTTAAGCATTTTTTAAACATTCGCTGATTTTCTATGCCTAATATGCTGGTGACATCAAGGAAGTACCTAGCCCTTGCCTCATAGTTTTACAACAAAAAAAGAACATTCCTTTCAGCATGTGTCCATGGTGACTAGAAATTTCTTCTCATTTCCTTCCTTGCTTTGACAAGGGATAAAACAAACGTCCTTTAGGGAGAATGAGGGATGATTCTAGAAACCCCTTCCTTATTTTGAGACATGTTTGCTCTTCATTTAAATGATAAACCAGCAATTACTCTTGGGCCTTTATCTGAATTAAAAGAAAGTAGATTACAAAGCACAGGATCAAGGTCCAGCCTCGAGGACACAAGAACTGGCTGCAAAATGCCTCCTACTGTTTTAAGAGGCCTTACACTGTTAGGACAATGATTATTGTATGCATTTACCAGTGGGGTTTATGAGGAACCAGGAAGAGAAAAAACATGGACAGAATTAAAAGTCTTCATGAGAGAACCAAAGTGGAGAGTCAATTTTTCTCATTCTTAGTCCTGCATTTTTTTTATAAAGTACATTACATTGTATATTAAGGATAAATTCATAAAATAGTAAAAAGAAAATTTTTTAGAAAATTGACAGGCAAACAAGAGACTTTTTAAATTTTTTAATTGAAATATAGTTGATTTACAATGTTTTAGGTATACATCAAAATGATTCAGTTATACACATATATATATTCCTTTTCAAATTATTTTTCATTATACTTTATTACAAGATATTGAATATAGCTCCCTGTATTATACAGTGGGATCTTGTTGATTATCTACTTTATAGATTGTATACCTGTTAATTGCAAATTCCAACTTTATCCCTCCTCCCCATTCCTCCATTGGTGACCATAAGTTTGTTCTTCTCTGTCTGTGAGTCTGTTTTGTTTATAGGTTCATATGTATCATTTTTTAGATTTTACATATAAGTAATATCATATTTGTCTTTGTCTGACTTACTTCATTTAGTATGATAATCTCTAGGTCCATCCATGTTTCTACAAATGGCATTATTTCATTCTTTTATGGCGGAACCACATTTCATTGTATACATGTCCCACATCTTCTTTATCCGTTCCTCTGATGGTGGACATTTAGGTTCCTTCCTTGTCCTGCCTATTGTAAATAGCGATTCTATGAACATAGGGGTGCATGTATCTTTTCTTTTTTTTTTTTTTTGAAAAGTAAAAACCAAACTTTATTGTGGCTTTTTGCCATTTGGTAGCATTTTACACACAGGCTACGATCTTCAGAATACCCTGGATTCACTAGAAAAACCATTTAAATGAAGTTCTGTACAATAGAAACTTCTCAGCAGTCAAAATTTTAGATTGTAAAAAAATACACACAAGACATACTTTTATGAAAACACTTAACTTTGACCAAAGCACCGAACTACACAACTGCCGAGTGAAAACAGCATTTCAACTCCACCAAAAGTAGTCGTCATAAAAGGTGTAAAAGTTACCTAACTTCACTAGGCACTGTTCACTTGTTAAACCGGAGACAATAAAAAATATTGTCCACAAACAGTATCCCAACTCTAGGGCAGATTTCAGAAAGTCTTCAACTTCATGCTTTAATAGCGAGGAGGGGAGTATGATGGAGATCTGGAACGTGATCTGTATTCTCCAAGACTATAGTAGGGAGAAGGTGACCGTCTTCTGTATCTCTGATCCCTGTCTTGAGCAGCTCTCCCTCCTCCTCCTCCTCCTCCTCCTCCTCCTCCTCCTCCTCCTCCTCCTCTGTACGATCTGCTGTAGTAGGCCCGATCATCATAGCCTCGATCATATCCTCTGTCATGGTAATCTCGATGGCGTGAGCTGCCATAGGTAGGTCTCTCCATGTAAATTCCTGGTGTTGGAGTATGTGGTCTTTTCGTTATGGAGAAGTCAACTCTGATCCTACGTCTATCAAGCTCCATTCCATTGGCACGCTCTTTTGCTTCCTTGGCATCATCTACATTTTCAAAGTATACAAAGGCAAATCCTCTTGAACGTCTAGATGGCTGGTCATATACAATAGATACATCAGCAACTGGGCCATATTTAGAGAACACTTCTCTTAGATCTCTTTCTGTAGTGTACAAGCTTAATCCAAATACTCCAAGACAACAGTTGGGATCAGGATTTGCCCAGGTCCCAGCATGACGCCGGCGAGCAGACATGGGAGAATGACTGTGGCTATGCCGTCTTCGATAATCTCCGCTGTAAGATCTGCTACGAGATCTTCTATGGGACCGGGACCGAGATCGTGACCTTGTATAATGCCTTCGAGAACTTCTTCTGGATCTAGACCTAGATTCAGATCTGGACCTGGACTTTGATCTGGAATCTTCTTGGAGCGAGACCCTGTAGGGGTATGCCTTGCAGATTTCCCAGATCCATGAGCACTTCCACTTCTGGAAGCAGAACAGAATTCTTAGCGTAGTGCTTTCTGATTCCGGATTACTTCTTATCTTAACTTCATTTTTATTTCTTTTCTTCATCCTTCCGTTTCAAATTCTGACTTCTTTCATCTTTCCCACTTCACACAAATTGCTCAATATTCTACAAGTGGAACTTCTGGTCTGATAATTAGCATGCATTCTTTCTTTTATTTTTTCAAATTTCAGCTTCACGTATTCCTGAGCTTCAAATACTCATTTATAAAACTTGTCAAATGACGACTTCCGCTTTTTCCTTCTTCAACATTAACCCGCTCGCCGTAGTTCTGCTCGCCGCTGTCGCTCATGACTTCCACTGCTGTCGCCGCTCGATGTGCTTCTATCGAAGCTGCCAACCTCTCGCGCCTTCGCTGTAGAGGCTCCGCCGCAGCCTCGCACCACACACCGGTTTCCGAGCCGCTGAGAACCGAAACGCTCCGCGCCGCCTCCGCTTGGGCTCTGCATGTATCTTTTCAAGTCGGAGTTTTCTCCAGATAAATGCCCAGGAGTGGGATTGCAGGATCGTATAGTAACTCTGAGAAATATTTTTCGATAAGAGATATTTGCCACGCCCATCCAAATGTAAATATTATTTCTCTCTCTCTTTTTTTCTCTCTCTTCTCTTCTTTCTCCTTCCTCTCTTCACACATGCAGTGGAGGCATCTCCGTCCACACATCATTTTGACATAGAGAAAAGGAACTTTAATTACTAGACATAGATGGTTACTTGAATGTCTATGACTGTTCTGAGCGCGTGCTTCACATGGCCTGTGAGGGCCCCTGCCTGCCTCTGCCAGCAGAAGGCCACCTCCGTTTTGCACCGCCAGCCCTTTCTGACACAATCTCATAGCTCTTTCTCTAGTCTTTTAAGCAAGCTAATACTTCTCTTTCCCCTTTCTTCTTTGAAAAGCAAGTCAGTGTGACTCTCATTTATGCTTTCTGGAAAATAAAAAATAAATAAATAAATAACATAATAATATCACAGGGCTTCCCAGGTAGCTCAGTGGTAAAGAATCTCCCTGCAGTACAGAAGACGTGGGTTCGGTCCTTATGTCGGGGAGATCCCCTGGAGAAGGAAATGACAACCCACTCCAATATTCTTGCCTAGGAAATCCCATGGACAGGGGAGCCTGGTGGGCTACAGTCCATGGGGTTGCAAAGAGTCAGACACGACTTAGAGACTAAAGAACAACAAAATAATATCACAAGATTGTTAAAAATGGTATAGGATGCTGAGTGTCCCAATAGGGACAATTAGAGGCCATGAGGGGGAAAAGCAGAGAGAGGCTGAGAAGAAGTACCAGGGAAGTTTGGTGGATGAAGGAAATGTTCTATATTTTGACTGTGGCGGGGCTACACAGGCATATATATTTTCAAATACACCCAAGCATTTACTTAAAATGGGTTCATTTTATTGCATATAAATTACTCCCAAATTACTTTGCATAAAAAGAGAGAGTATTTCTTGAATAATTCATGTTTTATTTTATCAACTGTTAACCATCTATTCTTCTACTCACAGAGCAACTGTTTATTAAGCATCCGGTATGTTCTGGAGCAGCCAATGTCCCTGCTTCATGGAACATGCCGTGTGCCAGACCCCATAAGGCTCCTTGAGGTCCCACGAGGATCCAAGCTGACCGGTGTCAACAGCATTATTTCTCAGACCCAATCTCCCTCTTCCCACTTCACCACTGGGATTTCTTCCACCCACTTTCCTTTGCTCAGGCTTCAACAATACTTTCCATTTTAAATAATGCTTTGGCAACATAAACTTCCTCCTGGATGTTGGAAAGGGCATGGGATCCAGTTCAGACTGGGTTCTGAGTAGGCACTTGGTCCCTGTCCTGGTGGCACCTCTTTCCAGATAAGTGATTTGACAGTGGGCTGGTACCTGCCCCCAGCTTCAGTGTTCCTGGGGAGAATCATATCTCTATCTGACAGAGGGCTGTGAGCTTTAAATGAGATAATTTAAGCAGTCTGTAAATGCAAGGCACTTAAGCACTTTGTAAGTGAAACTTATTATTATCATAACACACATGTGTTTGAGCAAATCACTTAACCTCACTGAACCTTGGTGCCCTCACTTTTAAAACAAAGTTATTAATAACAGGCTTGTCTCCCTCATAAGGTTGGTGTCAGACCCACTGGGATAATAGATGTGAAAGACATTTTATGTATTATAAAGAGCTATTCAATGGTAGGCTATTGTTAACATTTTCAATGATACTCCGAGCTGAAAGCTTCTTTTTAAGAGACTCCAAAGAAAAGTGAAAAAACAGGGAATACAACCATCATGTTGTCAGTGCCTTCCTATGACATTTATAAGCAATCTGGAACTCATTCAACTCCATGAGTTAATTTGGTTCCCCTTTGAATCACACAGCCATGGCTGGCACATTGCATTCTGGTCTGACTGTCTCATCCTCAGCTTTTACTTGACATGCTCAGAGTCAACCAAGAAGACACCTAATTTGGAATGGATTAAAGGCTCCTCATCCATGTTCTCTGCAGCAGGGCTTCTGCTAGCTTTCCTTGGACCTATCCTGGAAGATTCCATCTCTTTCCAAGTGTTTCAAATCCTCCCGTGGGAGAAACATCAGCTCTCAGATAATAAGACCAGAGTGTGAGCATCTTCTACTGGAGTTGGGAAATGGTCCCATGGGAGCCGGTCAATCTTGTCAAACCAGTCAGTCCTGAAGGAAATCAACCCTGAATACTCACTGGAAGGACTGATTCTGAAGCTCTAATACTTTGGCCACTTGATACAAAGAGCTGACTCATTGGGAAAGACTCTGATGCTGGGAAAGATTGAGGGCAGGAGGAGAAGTGGGCAACAGAGGAGGAGATGGTTGGATGGCATCACTGACTCAATGGACAGGAGTTTGAACAAACTCTGAGAGAGAGGGAAAGACAGGGAAGCCTGACGTGCTGCAGTCCAGGAGGTCTCAAACAGTTGGACATGACTGTGGTACTGAACAACAACAGCCCATAA
The DNA here is from genome assembly GCA_006410615.1 of Neotragus moschatus. Lineage (NCBI taxonomy): Eukaryota > Metazoa > Chordata > Mammalia > Artiodactyla > Bovidae > Neotragus > Neotragus moschatus. Next base: position 105,475 of record SJYA01002192.1, on the reverse strand, counting down.
GAGCAGACATGGGTGCCTTTGCCCTGGAAATTGTCAGACTACTGATATTCAAGAGAGAAGCAATATCCACTATCAAAAATTCTCTTCCCTGTTAGGGCCTCCTTTCCAATGGAAACGTGTTTCAGGAGGTGGGAGGGGATGCCCAGTCTGCATTACATTCCCGGAAGCCTTATTTACCTGGTCACTGTCAAGATCTAAACCTGTTGGTCCCCAGGAAAATAGACCAATCTGTCAGCCTCTCAGATTCTAGGGTGAGTGGAGGTATTATTTGCTCCATAGGTTACACGGTGTAAATTAAAAAAAAAAAAAAAACATGTGAAATTCTTAGAATGAAGCCTGATGAATAATGAGAACTCACAAAGAGTAGGATAACCAGACAACTCATCAATATCTGTAATTTATCAGGATGCTTTTGAGAGTGAAAGGGGCACTGCATAGACTGGGTGCTGGGACCACAGTGTGAAAAGGACTGTCACAAGCAAACAGTAAAATGCAGTACAGTAAGGCTATACAATATGGATAGTACTGTACTGGCTAGTCAGTAAGGCTATGATATGAGCAAGAATTGGTTGCAGGGATGGGTATGCAGGCAACAGCGACTGGGAGCTGCTTGCTGTGTGTGTCCTTGGAATGGCTCCTTGGATCCCTGAGAGTCACTGAGCCCTGCCTGAGGCTCAGGTAAGGATGTGTCTCTCTGATGATCTTCCATAGGGACAGTGGGAAGAACTGTCCTCAAATGTGGACTTTCTCCGTTGTCCTTGGGAAGTCGTCCTCCAGCATCTGACCTCTATCACAGCCACCCCTAAAGACTGGTGCTGAGAGCCCCAGTGTCACTGAGTTCCTCTGTCCCCCATTGAAATTCCAGAGGGACAGGCCAAAGAAAACCTCTCATTATGCCCAGCCCATTTGCCAACTGGCGGAGGGGAGAGTGAAAAATTAGTACACTGTGACTCAGATAAGGAATCTTTCCCTTCTCAGTGCATACTGCCAAATTGAGAGCCTGATATGGAGAGTAGGTCAGAAGGTACTATCCACATCCATTGTGGACATAACCTTCAATGGGTTTTAAATATTTGGGTGTGAATACCTCCTTTTGCAGCCTACTGCCCTCCCCACGCACCATATTTATTTGCTTGCTCATTCATTCATTCACCAGGACACTTTGAATTCTAAACATTGAGGATACAGTAGTAAATAAGTTACAAAAGTCCTTAGTCTTATTACATTCTAGAGTTGTGTTGTTCAGTATGATAGACAATAACTATGTGAGGCTGTTTACATTTAAAGTAATTAACATTAAATTATACAGAGTGAAGTAAGCCAGAAAGAAAAACACCAATACAGTACACTAACACATATATATGGAATTTAGAAAGATGGTAATGATAACCCTGTATGTGAGACAGCAAAAGAGACACAGATGTATAGAACAGTCTTCTGGACTCTGAGGGAGAGGGAGAGGGTGGGATGATTTGGGAGAAAGGCACTGAAACATGTATACTATCATATAAGAAATGAATCGCCAGTCTAGGTTCAATGCAGGATACAGGCAGGATGCTGGGGCTGGTGCACTGGGATGACCCAGAGAGATGGTATTGGGGAGGGAGGTGGGTGGGGGGGGGGTTCAGGATTGGGAACACGTGTACACCCGTGGCAGATTCATGTTGATGTATGGCAAAACCAATACAGTATTGTAAAGTAAATAAAGTAAAATTTAAAAAATAAATTTTAAATAAAGTTAGAAATTCAGTATTCTAAGTTGCCATGGCCNGAGAGATGGTATTGGGGAGGGAGGTGGGTGGGGGGGGGGTTCAGGATTGGGAACACGTGTACACCCGTGGCAGATTCATGTTGATGTATGGCAAAACCAATACAGTATTGTAAAGTAAATAAAGTAAAATTTAAAAAATAAATTTTAAATAAAGTTAGAAATTCAGTATTCTAAGTTGCCATGGCCACATTTCAGGTGTTGATGGTCACATGTGGCTTGTGAATATTATATTGAATGCCTTCAAAAAAGAATATTTCCTAAAAGCAAAAACAAACAAATGGGGCCTAATTAAAATTAAAAGCTTCTGCACAACAAAAGAAACTTTAAGCAAGGTGAAAAGACAGCCTTCAGAATGGGAGAAAATAATAACAAATGAAGCAACTGACAAGGAACTAATCTCAAAAATATACAAGCAACTCCTGCAGCTCAATTTCAGAAAAATAAACGACCCAATCAAAAACTGGGCCAAAGAACTAAATAGACATTTCTCCAAAGAAGACATACAGATGGCTAACAAACACATGAAAAGATGCTCAACATCACTCATTATCAGAGAAATGCAAATCAAAACCACAATGAGGTACCATTTCACACCGGTCAGAATGGATGCAATCCAAAAGTCTACAAGCAATAAATGCTGGAGAGGGTGTGGAGAAAAGGGAACCCTCTTACACTGTTGGTGGGAATGCAAACTAGTACAGCCACTATGGAGAACAGTGTGGAGATTCCTTAAAAAACTGGAAACAGAACTGCCTTATGACCCAGCAATCCCACCGCTGGGCATACACACCAAGGAAACTAGAATTGAAAGAGACACATGTACCCCAATGGTCATCACAGCACTATTTATAATAGCCAGGACATGGAAGCAACCTAGATGTCCATCAGCAGATGAATGGATAAGAAAGCAGTGGTACATATACACAATGGAGTATTACTCAGCCATTAAAAATAATACATTTGAATCAGTTCTAATGAGGTGGATGAAACTGGAGCCAATTATACAGAGTGAAGTAAGCCAGAAAGAAAAACACCAATACAGAATACTGACACATATATATGGAATTTAGAAAGATGGTAACAATAACCCTGTATGTAAGAGAGCAAAAGAGATGCAGATGTACAGGACAGACTTTTGGACGTTGTGGGAGAGGGAGAGGGTAGGATGATTTGGGAGAATGGCACTGAAACATGTGTACTATCATATAAGAAACGAATTGCCAGTCTAGGTTCAATGCAGGATACAGGATGCTTGGGGCTGGTGCACTGGGATAACCCAGAGGGATGGTATGAGGAGGGAAGTGGGAGGGGAGTTCAGGAGTGGAAACTTACATACACCCGTGGCGGATTCATGTTGATGTATGGCAAAACCAATACAGTAGTGCAAAGTAAAAAAAAATTTAAAAAAAGAACATTTCCTTCATTAGCAAAACCTCTACTGGACGACACTGTTTTAGAGGGAGGGGTACAGCAGAAATGTAATAAACAAGTGAACAGCCAACTAGATCAGATGGTGATGTAACAGTGCTTTGGAGGAATATTTAGTAAAACAAGGTATCTACAGAGTGTGCTAGGGAAAGGTGGTTAGTGGGTGGGGTGGTGCAGGGATATTTTCCTGATAATCAGAGCTGATCTCTTTCTTAAAATATTAAAACAGTGCCTACCAATCAGTAAACAAACATGGCCTGAAGGCTCTTGGCTGTTGTTCATGCCACCAAGTTGGCTATCCTGGCCTCTCTTTTGGAATCCTCCCTACAATTCAGTTATTAAAAGATGAATTCATAACTCAACTGTGGACAACCGAGACCCTGATCTTTGCACTGTGCCTTTGACTATTCTGATATTTTAAACATATCCCATGATGTTTAAAAAGCATTTTGAATATCACCTTTGCCTAGATGTAACTTAAGCAGGTCTTGAGACGAAGGAAGGAGCCACTGGGATATGGAGAGAAAAACATTCTAGGCAGAGGAAATAGCAAGTGCAAGGCTCTGAGGCTGGAGGAGAGTGGGTATTGTCCAGGAAAAGCCGGGAGATCACGGTGGCTGGGAACACATTGAACAAGACTTCCAGAAAGAAGTAGAGGTTGAAGTTAGAAAAATAAAGGAAGCTGTGGATCATGAAAGACCTTGTAGGTCATTTGTATCTTTTTTTTTTACATCTGCAAAACCCAGTGGCTTAAATCAATAAGCTTCTACTGCTCATGAGTCTATGGTTCAGCTGGGCTCTGACGATCTTGGCCAGTCTGGGCTTATCTCAGCTGGACTTGCTCATTGAGGGTGGTAGCTTGGCCCAAGGCTGGCTATTCTGGGATGGCCTCATTCTCATGCCTGACTGTTGACTGGCTGCCAGCTGGGGCAAGGAGGCGCCTGGACCACACATCTCTCGCCAGCCTGCAGGCTAGCCTGGGCTTGTTTACATGGGCAGAGCAGGATTCCAAGAAAGCCTCAGGCTCAGAAGTGGCACGTTATCCTGTACACTGCATTCTGCCAAAGCAAATCACAGAGCCAGTCCAGATTCAAGGGGTGGGGAATAGATTCCGCTTCTTAATGGGATGCATTGCATGGTTGCTTTGCAAAGGAGGCAGATACAGGGAGAGCTGGAGAATTGTGATCATTTATGCAACCAGCTTACCACCACAATGTTAAAACTTTGACTTTGTCTCTGAGGAATGCCATTAAGGTTTGTAGGGAAATGTCCCATCATTCAATTTATGTCCTAAAGTGTTTTCTCTGGTAGTTTTCTTGAGAATAGACTATAGGAGACAAGGGCAGAGGCAGGAAGACCAGGTAGCAAATGTTTCAAGAAACGAGGAGAGAGATCATGGTGACCTGGGAAATGATGCTGGTGGTGAAACTGTAAGAAATGGAAGATTCTGAATTAGATCCACGTCAGATCAGTGGATTACATGTGATTTAGAGAAAGAAGGTTATTAAACATGGCTTCAAGCTTATTGACTGACCAAGGAAGCTGGAAAAGTAGAGAAAGTTGTAGAAAAAGCAGGTTTGTGAAGAAAGATTAGGAGTTTCTGCTAAAGGTTTAAGAGTGATGTATCTATTAAACATCAGAGTTATGATGCTGCTTATACAGTTAGATACACTAGCCTGGATTTGGGATGTATAAATAAATGTGGGGATTGTTGGCATATAGATGGTATTTAATTTTTTTTATTGAAGTACAGTTTATTTACAGCATTGTGTTAATTATTGCTGAACAGAAAAGTGATTCATATATATATATATATATACACACACACACACACATTTTTTTCTTTACATTCTTTTCCAATACATTTTATGATAGGATATTAAATATAATTCTCTGCTATACAGTAAAACCTTACTGTTTATCCATTTTATATATACAAGCTTATATCTGCTAACCTTAGTCTCCCACTCTACCCCTCCCCCAAGCCTTCCCTCCCTCTTGGCAATCATCAATCTGTTCTCTATGCCTGTGATTCTATTTCTATTTCATAGATTCATTTGTGTCATAGTTTAGATTCCACATATAAGTGATATCATGTGATATTTAGTTTTCCCTTCTGACTTACTTCACTTAGTATAATAATCTTCAGTTACATACATGTTGCTGCCAATGGCACTATATCATTCTTTTTTAAGGCTGAGTAGTATTCCATTGTCTATGTATGTATGTATGTATGTATGTATATGTGTGTGTATATGTACACATATATATGTGTGTATATATGTATATCATACACACAAATGTATATACCATAACTTCTTTATATACACCCACACACATACACACACACACACACTACATCTTCTTTAGCCATTCATATAAATGGTATGACATTGGTTAAGCCCACTATGAGAAGTATAGTTAAAGAAGAAAAGAAGACAAAGGACTACAGAAACACAAAAAGGACCAATCAGTGAATCAGAGGGAAAACCAAGGGTCCTGAAAGCCTTATGCAGGAAGCATATAAAGGAAGAGGGTGCAGATTAGCTGGGTCACCAGCCCCCCACCCCAGCTTCCAGCTGAGAAGTTCTTGAAAGATGGAGGAGTTTGAAGTATTTCTCTGGAAAGAGTAATTGTTTCCTCAATCTTATGTGTATTAAAAGACGACTATGTGGCCTTGGTCTTTGCCTGAGGCTCTCAGTGTCAATAGGCAGCCTGAGCTGTTGCAGGGCAGGGGTTCATTTACCTCCTGTTGCTAGAATTCTCCAAGAAGCTGTCTCTGGCCCCCACAACAGAAACACCTGCCCTGTGGCTCTACTGAGGCCCGCAGTCCCCCCAGAGAAAGCCAGAGCAACAGACGCACCACTGCCTAGAATGTTGTGCACACCAAGAAATGTTGGGTAAGGAGTGAGTAAATGAATGAGGAAACAAATGGGCAAATTAAGAACAACTGAAGTTAGAAACTATAGTTAGTGAACAAGAAAATGAAAGTGACAGGCAAATCCTGAGGCCTGGGAAAGAAAAAGCATGAGGGACTTGACCTACAGGTTTCCTGTGAGATTTGCATTGATCGTACCCCTGGCTGCCACCGCCTCAAAGTGTTTCCCCTCCCCCTGCACCGCCAGACCCAGCTCCCTACTTCCCCTTTCTCATTCTACAGAGTTCCTGGCTCTACCTGAGAGGTAGATGGACACAGGACATGGAATGATACCACCTAGACTCAGGGCNGATCGTACCCCTGGCTGCCACCGCCTCAAAGTGTTTCCCCTCCCCCTGCACCGCCAGACCCAGCTCCCTACTTCCCCTTTCTCATTCTACAGAGTTCCTGGCTCTACCTGAGAGGTAGATGGACACAGGACATGGAATGATACCACCTAGACTCAGGGCCTAGTTCTACCCAATACTAGTTAAATTAATATCCGAGTTTCATAGGATTGTAGTGAAGTTTTTTTTTTTTAACGAAGCTTGTAAACTGTAAAGCACTATCCACATGAAGGTGAAATTTATTTTCCATAGAACTGGGTAAACGCACACTATCAAATAGTATCAGGGAGGAAAAGAGAGTATTAAATGATAGCTCCATGTGGAAGGAAATGTGGGAAGGTGGGGGCACAGATCTACGTGAGGGCGGCAAAGTGAAAGGAGGCCAGGAAAGTCCAAGATGGCTGCCGGAAGTTGTCTTAGGATCACGGATCACGTCATCACCCCCTCATCCCCCAAGGTTTTAGTGAGCTCTTTGCACTCCTGAGATTCTTTGCAGGAGTGAATTTTATTTTCCCGCAAGGCGATCAGCAGTTTTGAGGTAGGTGATGTGGGATAGAGGAGGCCACCATCTCCAGAGTGGAGACATTGAGAAGCCTGAGGCAAATGGCTTGGGAGAAGATGCAGACCGCACAGCAAAGGGCTTTCGACGGGCCCTTGCTGAAGAGCGGAATTCAAGCCTGAGAGTAGGAAAATCTCTGAGGGAAAAGCAAGCTTGGAGTAGGATTTAGGACACTCACTTTTATACAGTGTGAGGTGAATTATTTGGTATACATAATACCAATACCATACTACAGAACCTCAGAGGAGACTGAAGGAAGCTAGTAATGATTTACTATGGCTGTTCAGTCACCCAGTCGTGTCCAACTGTTTGCAACCCCATGGACTGGGATCAGCCCCGTGGCATCAGGCTTCCCTGTCCTTTACCAACTTCCAGAGTTTGGTCAAACTCATGTCCATTGAGTCAGTGATGCCATCCAACCATCCTGACCTCTGTCGTCCCCTTCTCCTCCTGCCTTCAATCTTTCCCAGCATCAGAGTCTTTTCTAATGAGTCAGTTCTTCATGTCAGTTAGCCAAAGTATAAAGAGCTTTAGCTTCAACATCAGTCCTTCCAATGAATATTCAGGATTGATTTCCTTTAGGATTGACTAGTCTGAGCTCCTCACAAACCAAAGGACTCTCAAGAGTCTTCTCCAACACCACAGTTCAAAGACATCAATGCTTTGGCACTCAGCCTTCTTTATGGTCCAACTCTCACATCCATACATGACCACTGGTAAAATCACAGCTTTGATTATATGGACATTTGTCAGCAAAATAATGTCTCTACTTATTAATTCACTGTCCAGGTTTGTCATAGCTTTTCTTCCAAGGAACAAATGTCTTTTAATTTTGTGGCTGCAGTCACCATCTGCAGTGATTTTGGAGTGCAAGAAAATAAAGTCTCACTGTTTCCATTGTTTCTGCATCTATTTGCCATGAAGTGATGGGACTAGATGCCATGATCTTAGGTCTTTGAATGCTTCTTTCACCTTCATCAAGAGGCTCTTTAGTTCCTCTTTACTTTCTGATGTAAGGGTGGTGTTCTTTGCATACCTGAGGTTATTGATATTTCTCCCAGCAATCTTGATTCCAGTTTGTAGATCAGTTGCCATCTTTTATTTTCCTTTTATTAGGCCTGTCTCTTTTCCCCTCCCCCTGCCCATGCTTGAGGATGGCTTGGCAGTTTCAATAATCTAATCTAAACAGTTGTCTCCCCACCCCGTCACTGGCAACCTCTCCCCTTGTGCCACCAGCAGCATTCATGTTGCTGGGAAAGGGGCCTCCATGATGCAGTGAAGACTTCGTGAACTTGCACATGACCCCTTCCCAGCACACTCCCACCCTGTAGTATTCACCCTGGCAGACAAAAGGGAAAAATGCAGGCACCATGAGGATAACCCAGAACAATGTACACAGTTTCCAACATAAACTCTGTAACTCAGGGTTGCCACTGCAGAACGGCCAATAACTTTTGCTGAACCATCCAAGCCAAAGGAAAAAGCAATCCACTGTGAAAGAACAAAGGCGGCCTCAGCCCAGGCCTGTACCCGCCAGTCAGGAGACGCAGGAGACAGCATCTTCTGGTAAGCTTGGTCCTTGGAGGGCTGCCAACTGAGCTCTCCTGAGCATGACAAGGCAAAGGAGAGGCTAATCCAGCCTCAATCAATGAGAAACAGATCTGCCTAAAAATATTAATGAAGCAAAAGGTACAGTTAAATATCCGTGGTCAGGGTTTGGAATCCTTTGAGTCAATTAGTCATCAGAAGACAGGTTTCAAGACCTTCCTTTGGTTGTACCAGCAGACATTCCAAGAAAGGACCACCCTACTCCCATAGACTCTGCACTTCATCGCACTGGAATAACTGTGAGGAAGCCTATTTGGGAGCAGAGGGGTGGACTAGGTGAACCCATGAGGTCATATATTCCAGGTCAGACAGGCAGTGATGGTGAGACTCGTACCTGTGATGAGAAGGAATCTATTGGTGAGGGAACAGAAGCAAAGATCAGGAGAAGAAAATCAGAGAAGAGGCCTTCTCAGTTCTCAAGTATTTGTCGAGGTCTCCCTGAGAGCTGAACACAGAGAGGGAAGGGTGCAAAATAACATAGACCATCCTACCCCTCAAGGTANTTGTAGCAACTGGGAATAAAAAATTATAAGATTCCTACCAATCATTCTCAAACTAGAAATATAATGGCATATAAAAAGAGCATTAAAAATAATAAAAAAAAGTATGTCTATTCCTCAAGAAAAGAGAAATGTATCAGCTATCAACAAGACTGATTTACTTTTGGAGATGCCACAGAAGGAGCAGTCCTTTGTACAATGTGTGTGTGTGTGTGTGTGTGTGTGTGTGTGTGTGTGTGTGTGTGTATATATACATTATATAATATATAATATTATATAATATATAATGTATATATATTATATAATATATAATATATATATAATATTATATAATATATAATATATATATATATACCTATATTAATGTGTATGTCTATGTGTCTATGTGTGTGCTGTGTGTGCTAAGTCACTTCAGTCGTGTCCAACTCTTTGTGATCCTATGGACTGTGGCCCATAGGCTCCTCTGTCCATGGGATTCTCCAGGCAAGAATACTGGAGTAGGTTGCCATTTCCTTCTCCAGGTATCCCCTGGATGCCAACCCAGGGATCAAACCCGCATCTCTTATGTCTCCTGCATTGGCAGACAAGTTCTTTACCACTAGTGCCACCTGGGTCTTATATATACGCTTATTGATTGGATAAATGAGTGAAGGAATGAATTATTTACTTTCTTTGAAGGGAAATCCAGAGATTTTGGAGTCAATGTTCTCACCAGGGGACCGAACAAAAATATACTTGTAGTATTAAGCCTGATTTAAGTGTGATGGGCTTGGAACTGCCCACTCAGTCACTGCAGTCATGAAAGAAATAATTGTATTAATAACTATATTTATTGGGGAAATATTCTATGCTTTATGAGGATGAATAGACCAGGACACATTAAATGTTTTGAGAAACAACTCTAAAAATCTCAGTAGTTCAAGCCATAATCCAGTGAAATTGGCATGAGCAGAGGCAGAAGTGCTGTATTCTATATAATCACTCATAAACCCAGGCACCTTCCATATTGTGGCCTTGCTAAGCCTTGGCATCCTCCCCGGGTCCTCTGCACCCACCCGGCAGCCAAGGAAAGGAAGGGGATAAAGAACCACAGCAAGGTTTTAGGGGAAAGGCTTAGACCATATAGCGTATATCACTTCCAACCAAATTACATTCACCAGAATTTCATTCATGGCCTCATTTAGATACAAGGAGACTAGGAAATGTATTCATTTGATAACTCAGGAAGAAGAGGAAACAGATTTGTTGTGTTTCTAGAAAGTGTCTTCTGCAGTGCGCTATTTCATTTAGTTCTCAAGTGAGTGAAAGTCGTTCAGTCATGTCTGACTCTTTGGATCCCAAAGACTATACAGTATTCTAAGCCTGAATACTGGAGGGGGTAGCCTGTCCCTTCTCCATGGGATCTTCCCAACCCAGGAATAGAACCAGGGTCTCCTGCATTGCAGGCGAATTCTTTACCAACTGAGCTATCAGGGAAGCCCAAGACAAACTTTCAAAGGTTCTCAAGACAACTCTGTAAAGCAAGTTCAACTAATGCTACAGTTTTGCAAAAGAACAAACTCAGCCTCAGAGATGAAAGTACTACTCATGCAACAAATGACAGAACTGAGAGTTAGTCTTAGATTTGACTCTAAAACATGTGTTCCAGATCCACTAAACTATGATTTTTCATAATTAAGATTCAGTTACGTTACACTATTCCTCCCTCTTCCTTCCTGCCACATCAACCCTCACTATGCTGATTTTGGCTCTCCTGGGTGTAAAATCCTGGGGATAAGTGGCTCTTTGGCACCAAAGCATTCATTATCTTATCTATTCTCCATTGTACTCCCATGTGGTAGGTATTATTATTATTAGCTCTACTTTACCAGGGAGGAAACTGAGATTAGATAGGTTATATAACTTGGCCATGCACATGAACAGCTAATGAGAGGCACATTTGAACACTGTATCTCACTCTTTGGCCTGGAACTTTGGAAGACTTTTCCCTGAAAAAAATTTTTTAATGATAACAAAAAAACTGAATCCAAAAAAAAAAAAAAAAAAAAAGTGCAACAACCCACTTTTCCATGAACTATCCCAAAGTGTTTGGCATTGATGACACCAAGGTCAGGTAGCTTCTTCCTCCTCAAGCCTGACATCACCTTTAAGGTTAGGAAAATCAAGAGCATGCAGCATCTTCTGGTCTTATGATTGATAGTGAGGTTGGCACATCAAATCTTAAAGAAGATCTTCTAGCCAAAACCATCCAGGAAGTGAAGAATCAGATAAATAAGAAGGCTGATGCAAGGCTAGGGAAGCATTCCAGACTCAGCTAGGGGTGGTCTCTCCAGGCCAACAGCATGATTCACAGCTAGGTCGCTGGGTGCTGACGGGGAAGCAGCAGCCAGAGCAGGCTTTGTCTGCTGGGCCCTCTCCCTTTCTCTCCCATCCTCACCCAAACCTGACCAGGCCACCCTCTCCCTGATTCACTAGCTCACGAAGTCTGTTCCTTCATCACACTTTCCTTGGGCATCCAAGTGTCATCAGATGTCATGCATCGATCCCTAAGGGGAGAAAACAGGAAACCAAGCTAATTAAAACTGTCACACTATAAAGAAAGAATTCCTGATGATGATAATAATGCCACCAGAGGACTTGGGCAGATTGGCAGATGAGAGGGAAAAACCAACAGTGGGCTGGGAATCTCTGGCATGTTTGCTCTTGTAGTTTCTTTCATTATGCCACAGTGGTCTTAGGAGCACAGGGTCGGGCCTCAAACCCTGTGGAACGGATGCCAGCTCCCCGATTTCTTTCCCACAACTGCAGTCCCAGATTTTCCTTCTTGAGATCTCATTCACCCTCTTTATATAGTCTCTCAAGTCTGGTTTCATGAGATTGAGTGCCACCAGCAGGGATCGCTTTTCAAGATGGGAATAATCTTTCCTTTTGGAAACTTTAAGCTTGTTTATTCCCATAACCAATGAGGCAACTGGGGCGAGACCGATGAGAACACTGACCCAGGTCATGCTGATGGTTGGGAGGAGTCCAGGCCCCCAGGATTCTAACCTAGAGAGTCTTTTTTGTTTAGTTTTAACTGTTTATTTTATATTAGAGTATAGCTGATTAACAATGTAAGAGTTTCAGGTGGACAGCAAAGGGACACAACCATACACGTACATATATTCATTCTCCTCCAAACTCCCACACCACCTAAGCGTGGTGCAGAAAGTACATGAGACGGTCATATATTGTAATCTATTCCTCATAAACAAACAACAGCAACAGAAAAACACCCTATCAAAAGACACAGAGGCAAAGATTTTCCACACTGTTCCTGTTGGATTCAGGTGCCTGAAATGCTGGTGGTCTCTGTCTCTAAGCTGCACTATAGCCCTCCTCGCTCTCCCTCTCAAGCTCTTTTGGAAACCCAAGTCATCACTTTCTACTTCTGTCCAACCAAGCTGAATTTACCTGCCACCTACCTCAGAAGTCTACCTGCTGTCCTAATTCCCATAGCAATGAACTTAGGGTACCCACTCCTTGCCCACCCCCTACCTCACTCACACTGCCAGAAATCTAAGATCTTTATATTTACTAGCTCTCTGTGTCCTTTCAATATTAAAAAAAAAAATTGTTGGCATATGGTTGCCTTACAGGTCTGTGTTAGTTTCTGTTATACAGCAAAGTGAATCGACCATACATATACATATATCCCCCTCTACCCCGTTTTCAAATTTCTGTCTCTAACAGTGGAGAAAATCATCCTTTATCCACACACTTAAAAATTTTCAAAATCTAAATAAAGTCACAGATGGCTTCACCAGGTCTTGTGTAAATGGACTCTGCCAACCTCTGCCCTCTTCCCCTAAATTCTGCCCAGCTGCCTCCATACTCCTGCCACACTGGCCTCTGTTCAGGTTTTCAGAAGATGACAAGTTCTCTCTTGCCGTTTGCTCTCTGACGTCCCATTTTCTCTGACAGAGTCTCGCCCACAGCCCACCATCCTCCCACCTGCCAGTGGCAGACTTCTACACAAATATCAAGACCCAGCTTATGTGTGACTTCCTCAAGGAAATCTTCCCTGGTGCCTGTCATCGGGTTAGATCCCCCGCTATATGCTGTCAGATAATCCCGTACTTCTCCTTTATGCCCTTTATCATAAATGTGATTGTGAAATTCTTTTTATAATTTTCGCTTATTGTCTGCATCCCCAACAGACCATAGGTAAGATCTGTAAGCAAATGACCAGAAAGAACTGATACTGTACACACACACATTTTAATTACTCTCAGGAAACTTAGCTGCTATGCCTTGTCATATAATTACTTGGATATATATGGAAGCACCTGGTGGGAATATAAATCCTATTGTGGCAGAAACCCCTACAGTGATGGATACATAATAAATGTTTATTGAATGAGTGAGTAGATGGATTGATGTTGGTAAAGCCTTCACAAATACTTGAAGGGAGAGAGGGGTGTTAGTTTGCTAGCAAACCCTTGACAACAGATAAAAAACATTGCTAGTGCACAAGTATAAGGCTACCTTTTTTCTTTTCATACAAAAACATGCTTTGTTTTCCTTTCTTTCAAGGAACTTCTGTATTAACTTCTTATTTTACGGAACCAAAACACAGTGGATTAAATAAAACACATGCTTATTACTGCTAAGTTTCTGTGCACAGGTCCAGTGGTCCAGGCACAGTTTAGTTAGATCTTTCACTTGGGGTCTCAGAAGACTGCAATTAAGGTGATGTTCAGGGCTGAATATGTATCAGAGGCTCAACTGGAGAAGGACTTGTTTCCAAGATCTCTCAGGTTGTGGTAGGATTTATTTCCTTATGACTGTCCGATTCATGGCAGCTTGATTCTTCAAAGCCAGTAACAGCATGAGGAAGAAGCTCTAGCAAGATGAGTGCTGTATTTTTATTTAATTATCTACATGTAATCACATCACCTTTACTACATTCCACTGCTTAGAAACAAGTTACAGGTGCCTCCCACAATCAAGGATGCAGGGAGATTACACAAAAGTGTGAATTCTAGAAAGTGGGAACCAGAGGGCTTATACTACAGTCTGTCTGACATAGTGTTAACTCTAGCCCCCAAGGATTCACATCCATCTTACCCTCAAACCCATACCCCAATATTTCCAGGAGTTTCATCCCATAATAGAATTAGCTTCACAATTTCATTATCTAAGCCAGATCCAAGTGAGGATGAGGTGCCTAGGTATAGTCTGCTAAGTTTAAGTCTTGTGACACAGTTCCTCTCCTTCCGTGGAACTATGAACCTAACAAAACAGGTTATGTATTTCAGAATATTGAAAATATGATGATGGGACAGGCATTGGATAATAATACAGAAGTTCTAGCTCAAGGCTAAAATGAATGATTAAATGTTCAAAGATGATTGGTAATATTTCAAGTTGTAGGGGATAATTCTCTGCGCTTCTTGGCTCTGACTTCTGGGCTCTTGACTCCACTTTCTGTGTCCTTCTTTTTTCATAGAAGGTAGCACATGTTTGCAGCTGAATAATTTATCAGCCTGCTTCTTGCCAGAAAAACTGGGTAAGGGGGGGGGCGATGTTTCAGCAGCCTTCTTTCATTGTGTGTGCTCTGTCCCTCTCAGTTCATTCTGGCGTGTTTCTACTGAAATAATTTTCTCAATAATTGTGTGGGTCTCCCCTGGATTTTATTGGCATCCACTTATCCATTCTAAGAGACAAAAGCTACATCCACAAATATTTTCAAGATAATCTTTCTTCCATCTTTATCTCCTGCAGAGATTGCTGAGATATAATACCACTTATGTTTCTAGAAGCCCTGTAATTTAGGAAGATCCATGAGGTACATCGTTAATATCTTGAAATGGCCCTTTGGGTAATTGAATAGTCTGACCTTTGGATTTTTTTTTTTTTTTTGAAGTTTTAGCAAAAGATTGTGTAATTGAACACTTTTTCTCTATGCCACACTTTTGACAGCCATTTCTCACTTTTAACATTTTTTTACCATCTGGAGAGGCAAAAAATTTTGAAATCAAGTTCTGGCTCTTTTTTGTTGAACAGCTCTTTCCTCAATGTATCCCTTCTCTCACATCTTACTACAGGAAGCAAGACGAAATCAGACAGCATCTTCAACACTTTGCTTGGAAACTCCTTCACTAAATCACCAAGTGCATCAATTGCAAGTTGTACTTTCCACATAATTGCAGTAGACAATTTTGCTACGTTTTCTGCCTACTACAAAGCAAGGATCCCACTTCCTTCAGTTTTCAATAACTTATTCTTCATTTTCTTTTGAAAATGAAGCGCACTCAAAGCCCAAATTTATACTAATGGTTCCAAGCAGTATGGCCTTCTCTACCATGTTGCTCAAAATCCTTCTAGCCACCAACTGCTATCTAGTTCCAAGGCTGCTCCCACATTTGTGGATATTTGCACAGCAACACTCACTTTCAGGTACAAAATATGCATTAGTTGTCTACTGCTATGTAACAAATTACCACAAAACTTAGGAGCCTAAAGCAATACACGTTTATTATATCACAGTTTCTCTGGGTCAGGAGTCTTGGTGTAACTTACCTAGGTCTCCCACTTGTAGCTGTTGTTGAGTCAGTCAGTTGTGTCTGACTCTTTGCAACCCCATGGACTGCAACAGGCCTGGCTTTCCTGTCCATCACCATCTCCTGGAGCCTGTTCAAATTCAGTTCCATTGAGTCAGTGATGTCACCCAACCATCTCATCCTCTGTTGTCCCCTTCTCCTCCTGCCTTCAATCTTTCCCAGCATCAGGGTCTTCTGTAATGAGTTGGCTCCTTGCATCAGGTGGCCAAAGTATTGGAGCTTCACCTTCAGCATCAGTCCTTCCAGTGAATATTCAGATTTGATTTCCTTTACGATTGATTGGATTGACCAATTATATAATACGTTGGTAAATGTGTTTCCCTGATTTCTGTGAGTCATTCGAGTAAATTGTCAAACCTACGAAGTGGGTTGTGGGAATCCCTATTGATAATCAAGTAGTCAGAAGCATAAATGACATGGGACTTGTGACTGGCATCTGCAGCTGGGGAGTGGATGTCTTGTGGGACCGAGTCTTTAACCTATGGGATCTGATGCTGTCTCCAGATGGAGAGTGTCAGAATTGAGTTCAGTTGTAGGACACTCAGCTGGTGTCACGGAGAACTGCTTGATGTGTGGAGAGCCCTCACATCTGGTGTCAGAAGTGAAGTGAAGTGTGGTAGAAAAGGAGAAACACAGGGGAGTTTTATTTTACAGGAAGGATCTGCTTCCAAGCTTCTTCAGCTCGTTGGCAGAATTAATTTCCTTGCAACTCTAGGTTTCATGGCAGCTTGCTTATTTAAAGTCAGAGTGAAAGAGGGAGGCTCTAGAAAGATGGACACTACACTCTTATGTAATTACCTGCAAAAAAATCACATACATCCATCACCTTTGCCACATTTCACTATTCAGAAACAAATCACAGTCCCAGCCAACAGTTGAGGGGAAGTGATTATGCAAAGGCATGAATATCAGATCACTGACTACACAAGTCTACCTGCCACAGCACTCTAAGACAAGGGGATGATATATACATGTCTATATCCCTGTATGTGTGTGTGTTAGTCACTCAGTCATGTTCGACTCTGTGATCCCATGGACCAGGCTTTTCTGTCCATGGAATTCTCCAGGCAAGAATACTGAATTGTATTGCCCTGTCTTCCTCCAGGGGATCTTCCTGACCCAGGGCTTGAACCTGTGTCTCTTGCATTAGCAGATAGATTCTTTATCACTGAGGCACCAGAGAAGTTAAACAACAAAACAGGACATCCAGTAGGAGAAGGTCCAGAGTTCTCCCTCAGGCCTGGGAAACTTTGTGCTTATTGTTCTTAATGGAGATGGCCTCTAGGCAATTTAGCCAGTCAGATAAAACCAGAGATAGCCTGGACTATAACTTCCTCACCAGAGTCTTAATTCATTTCTGCTGTTCTTTTTACATTTTAAAACATCACTTTTTTAGTACTAACATTTTGTGGTTGTTGTTTTTAATTTACTTATTTATTTAGTTGTGTTGGATTTTAGTTGCAATACTTGGGATTTTTGCTGTTCTCCAGAGTGCTTGGGCTTAGTTGCCCTGTGGCATGTGGGACCTTATTTCTTAGACCAGGGACCAAACTCCCAACCCCTGTATTACAAGGTGATTCCCAACCACTGGACCACCAAGGGCAAACTTGAATTATTGCTATTACCCATATTATGTATTTTATTATATTCAGTTCAGTTC
Organism: Neotragus moschatus; assembly: GCA_006410615.1. Lineage (NCBI taxonomy): Eukaryota > Metazoa > Chordata > Mammalia > Artiodactyla > Bovidae > Neotragus > Neotragus moschatus. The sequence goes on along the minus strand of SJYA01002192.1, from coordinate 88,080 downwards.
AGTTGCTCAGTTGTGTCCAACTCTTTGCGACCCCATGAACAACAGCACGCCAGGCCTCCCTATCCATCACCAACTCCCAGAGTCCACCCAAACCCATGTCCATCGAGTCAGTGATGCCATCCAGCCATCTCATCCTCTCTCATCCCCTTCTCCTCCTGCCCTCAATCTTTCCCAGCNTTGATCTCCTTGCTGTCCAAGGGACTCTTAAGAGTCCTCTCTAGCACCACAGTTCAAAAGCATCAATTCTTTGGCACTCAGATTTCTTTATGGTCCAACTCTTACATGACTACTGGAAAAACCATAGATTGGACTATATGGACTTTGGTTGGCAAAGTGATGTCTCTGCTTTTGAATTCTTAGTCAAGGTTTGTCATAGCTTTTCTTCCAAAGAATAAGCATCTTTTAATTTCATGGCTGCAGTCACCATCTGCAGTAATTTTGGATCCCAAGAATATAAACTCTGCCACTGTTTTCATTTTCCCCCATCTATTTGCCATGAAGTGATGGGACTGGATGCCAAGATCTTAGTTTTTTGAATGTTGAGTTTTAAGTCAACTTTTTCACTCTCCTCTTTCACTTTCATCAAGAGGCTGTTTAGTTTCTATTCACTTTCTGCCATTAATGTGGTATCACCTGCATATCTGAGGTTGTTATTTCTCCTGGCAAACTTGATTCCAGCTTGTGATTCATCCAGCCTGGTATTTTGCATGATGTATTTTGCATATAGGTTAAATAAGGAGAGTGACAATATACAGCTTTGATGTACTCCTTTCCCAGTTTTGAACCAGTCCTATTCAGTCTGGTTCTAACTGTTGCTTATTGACCTGCATACAGGTTTCCCAGGAGGCAGATAAGGTGGTCTGGTATTTCCATCTCTTTAAGAATTTTCCAGTTTGTTGTGATCCACACAGTTAAAGGCTTTAGTGTAGTCAATAAAGCAGAAATAGACATTTTTCTGGAATTCCCTTGCTTTTTCTATGATCCAGTGGATGTTGGCAATTGGATATCTGCTTCCTCTGCCTTTTCTAAACCCAGCTTGTACATGTGGAAGTTCTTGGTTCACACACTGTTGAAGCCTAGCTTGAAGGATTTTGAACATGACCTTGCTGGCATGTGAAATGAGGGCAATTGTGCAGCAGTTTGAACATTCTTTGGCATTGCTCTTCTTTAGGATTGGAATGGAAACTGACCTTTTCCAGTCCTGTGGCCATTGCTGAGTTTTCCAAACTTGCTGGCATATTGCAAAGGTCACTCAGTCATGTCTGACTCTTTGCGACCCCATGAACTGTAACTGTTCATGGAATTCTCCAGGCCAGAATACTGAAGTGGGTAGCTGTTCCCTTCTCCAGGGGATCTTCCCAACTGAGGTATCAAACTGAGGTCTCTCACACTGCAGGCAGATTCTTTACCAGCTGAGACACAAGGGAAGCCCAACTATACTGAAGTGGGTAGCCTATTCCTTCTGCAATGGATCTTCCCGACCTAGGAATTGAACCTGGGTCTCCTGCATTACAGGCAGATTCTTTACCAACTGAGCTATCAGAGAAGCTCATATTGAACCTGACATATTAAGTGCAGCACTTTAACAGCATCATCTTTTAGAATTTTAAATAACTCAACCGGAATTCCATCACTTCCACTAACTTTGTTCATAGTAATGTAATAAGGCTTTCTAAAGCTCACTTGATTTCACACTCCAGGATGTCTGGCTCTAGGTGAATGATCACACCATCCTGGTTATCCAGGTCATTAGACATTTTTTCTACAGTTCTTCTGTGTATTTTTGCCACTTCTTTATATTTTATCAATTCAGGGGTTTCCAAAGCAGGTAAATGTCATTTACCAGGACACTTTGGTGATTTAAAAAACTCCAAAATCAGTCACCACCTCTGGAAAGAAAGGAAATGCACTCTATTTACTGGAGTCACAGACTCTGTGAATTCTTCTCATGGAATTCTTTGTGGGATAAACTCATATAGAAAGACCCATGGACTAGTAATAGGAGAAATAGTCAAGAAAATAATGTTGGAGACAACTATGCCTGCCATGGGCAGCTGAGCTTTTATTCAAGTCATCTGATTTCTTTCATGCTTCCAGATGCAGGTGGAAGACTAGCAATGGCCAGAAATCACGTGAATTTCCCTGGCCTTGCTGTTCCAGGGAGATTGTCTGCCTCCAAAACACCTGCACTCAAATTATTTCAGGCCGTTTCTGACCAAAGATAGAGTTCTGGAGATAAAGTGTCTCCAATCCCACGAATGTAAATCCCATCAACAAAGAATCCTGGGAAAATTACATTGAACAGCACAAATGGTTTAGGAATTTAGGTCAATCTGTGAATGAAGTATCTATGAAGCTTGTGGAGCTCAAGCCTCCCAGGTTACCCTCCTTTCCTGTTTACCTGTTTACCTTTCCTGGCATCTCTGTTTACCTGTGAATCTGACACTCCCCCTCCTTCCACTGGGCCCTCAGACTCTCATGTGGTGTCACCAGACAACGTCCTTTAATCTTCAGCTTCTCTGAATTTTCCCTTTGAACTGTGGTTGTGTCTCACAGCTCAGTCAAGGGTCGTTCACATCATCTCCTGGGTTAAGGATACCTCTGAAGCTGGACAGTGCCAGCAGCCCTGTCTCTATCTGCTGCCTTACTGAATCCTGCCTCTCCTAAATGAAGGCTGTATTTTTTTCTCTCTCACACATCTAGTTCTTGCTTCCCACTGTTACTTCAAGATCATTTTCCTCCCACTTTCAAAATCCCCAGGTCTTGTAACTATCCCATCACTCCTCCTTGTTACTATTAACTACCAAATCTCGAGGGTATCTTCAGTGATGACTCTAGCAACAGAATGTCTTCTATTTCACCACTAGTCTGATCCTTATACTTTGCATCTCCAATAGCCATGTGTATAATCCATCTATCACTCTAGCCTTTTCAGTCCTCAGCTTTATTACGTCCAGTGATCTGCTCCTTCATCTCACCTCATATATCCACTCCCCAGATCATGTGCTTGACCTTGTGTTTTTCTCTGACAGTCAAATTTCTTCAAGTGCCTTGTTTTTTGATTACCAGGTCTTGCATGTCTAGCTCACTTCCTGTAAATACACCTACTCAAAGATACCCTATAACCTCATCAAGATGATCAGTACATAGGACTGCAATTAGTCAATTTATTCATGTTCTTCTTCCCCCCTTTACCTGAGGAAGAGCTCACGCTCTATTATTATAATCATTCCTTCGTAAACACTCTTAAATGGCCAGCGCTTTCTTCCTTTTGCAGCACCAGCCAGGCAAAGTCCCAGTCTGATGAAACACTATTGACATTTTCTCTGGGCCTGCAATGCCCACAGCTGCCTGTTTCTAGAGGAAGAAAACACATACAGTGTAACCACAAATCTCAAATAAACACTCAAGTAGGCAATCTACAATTTTCCACTCTTCAAAAGTGTTTCTCATTTTTTTTCTCTCCTTAAATTTGATGCACCTGTGCCCTTCCACCCTTGACCTTGTATGTGATGTTTCACTAAGAACATAGAAGCAGATGCTAAACAAAGAGCTCCCTTTTCTTTCCATCGCTAAACTCTCAGTCTGCCTGCACTGGAGACACTGTTTCCTGTAAGGTTAGTTTGGATAAAGGGTTCCCCTCTCCCAGCAAAGTTGATAGCTTTGCTTTTGCCTTGCATCTCCACTTTCGCAACTTCTAGAATCTACTCCTATAATTTCTCCTTTGTTGTGCATTTTGGGTCTTTCTCTATTATTCATCCCAATAATCACACAAACACGCTTCAAGGTGGAGTAAATGAAGAACAGAAACTCGACTACATAGTCTTGCCAGTTCCTTCTGCATCCCTATGCTCTCCTGGGCAAACTTCTTGGAAGAGTTCACTGCAGTCACTGAGCCTCTTACACTGTCTCCTGCCTTTACCGCACTAGGGTTTCTATCCTTGCCAGACTCCCACGCCTGCTCTTGTCCAGGTCAACAGTGACTCTGTGTCCCAAACCCAGCGATGACTTGTCTATTCTTGTCTGACAGTTTCATATCAGAAATGATGGACGTAGTGGCCACTCTCTTCCCCTTGAAGCTCTTCCTGCTTTTGGCTTCTGCAATTCCACCCTCACAAAATAACACTAAAGGTACCCCAAGTTAACAATCTAGGCACCATTCTTGCTTCTCTCCTCTCTCCCTGCCTCCAAGCCATCAGCAAATCCTATTGATGCTGCCTTCAAAACACATCCCCCTCTCCACGACTACAATCTAATGCAAGCCCTCTGCCTCTCTCCCTAAACTTGGGACTCACTCCTCTGTCTCTCCTTCTGCCCCTTTCCACTCTTCACACATCAGTCAGAGCAGCATTTTGTAAACATACATTATGTGTTTCTCTGTGTAAAGCTTTTCGTTGGCTTTCCATCATACTCAGAAATTAGCGCCAAGCTCCTCACCTGGCTTCCAGGACCCTGGGTGATCTGGACCTGCCTTCCCCTCTGACTTGATTTCATCTGTCCCTCCCCTTCACCCACACGGTCGAAGCTTCTACTACTGGACCGTCTTTCAGTTCCTTTAACGGGCCAACTTTTCTCCTGCTTCAAGGCCTTTGCACTAGATGGTTCCTTGCCTGCCCTGTGCCTCCCCTAATGCACACCTTCGTTTGCATAACTGGTTCCTCTTATTCTTCACAGCTTAAATGCCAAGCTTTAGAGAAGCCTTCGTCAACCACTCAAGCTGAAATAGTTGCTGCCGTATCCCTGTACTTCTCTAAACAGTTCTTACGGCTCCTTGATATTTTCCTTGTAATTTCATTTATTTCCATGTTGTCCGTCTTTTCCTGCTGGAATAGAAGCATCCGGAGGACAGGAGCTTCTTTCCTATTGTTCACTCCTGTATGCCCAGGACCTGGAACTCTGCCTGGTACTTAATAGGCCTCCTCATCAAAAGTGTGTCAATTGAATGAGCCTATGACTATGCGGCACTGTGATTAGATACTAACAGGATAGAAAAGAAGTCCCTTTAGAAGCGTAAACGCTGTCTCAAACTCTTCCCTGAAATTTTTTCGTGTTCTGAATCACTAGTACAGTCTTCCTAAAAGGAGAGACCTTGCCTTTCTCTTTGCTGTTATATATAACCGCTGTGCTGTGCTTAGTTTCTCAGTTCTCTCCAACTCTTTGTGACCCCATGGATTGTAGCCCACCAGGCTCCTCTGTCCATGGAGATTCTCCTGGCAAGAACACTGGAGTGGGTTGCCATGCCCTCCTCCAGGGGATCTTCCCAACCCAGGGATCAAACCCAGGTCTCCCACACTGTAGGAAGATTCTACCGTCTGAGTCACCAGGGAAGCCCAATACTGGAGTGTATAGCCTATCCCTTCTCCAGGGGAACTTCCCGACCCAGGAATTGAAACACAGTCTCCTGTATTGCAGGTGGATTCTTTACCAGCTGAGCCTCCAGGGAAGCCCTATATAACCTCTACCACATCCTAAAGCTTACAGCTGATACTTAGTAAATAACATGTTGATTGTGCAGAGTGTGAAATAATTACCAAACAATGCAAGGCACTGCTGGCACACTTGTCCTATTTGGAACTGTGTATCTGACAGATTTATTTAGTGGTTACATAACCAGGGACCAGAGCAGCTATCAAGAAGGGAACAAAAAGCACCCAGAAAATTCAGAAAAGATGTCAAAAATTCCATGTAAACTACAAAGAGCAAAACTTTTTACTCAGAACCCTTTGATTTTTCTGGAAAGTCTCAGAAGATGAGTTGATTTCCAGATCTGCCTAAAACTATTCCTTCATTACGTCAACAAGTATTTGAGTTTCTTCCAGGTACTGAGTATTTGTTTTAGGCACTGGTAAAAATCCAATGATGAAAAAACAAATAATCTTTCCCTTCATGAAGGCTATAATCTGGGAGGGAAGAGAGACATAAATATATTAAAACGTGTCAACTAATATGTACAAAACAAAGTAAATGCCATCACAGTNCAGACTCCCACGCCTGCTCTTGTCCAGGTCAACAGTGACTCTGTGTCCCAAACCCAGCGATGACTTGTCTATTCTTGTCTGGCGGTTTCATATCAGAAACGATGGACGTAGTGGCCACTCTCTTCCCCTTGAAGCTCTTCCTGCTTTTGGCTTCTGCAATTCCACCCTCACAAAATAACACTAAAGGTACCCCAAGTTAACAATCTAGGCACCATTCTTGCTTCTCTCCTCTCTCCCTGCCTCCAAGCCATCAGCAAATCCTATTGATGCTGCCTTCAAAACACATCCCCCTCTCCACGACTACAATCTAATGCAAGCCCTCTGCCTCTCTCCCTAAACTTGGGACTCACTCCTCTGTCTCTCCTTCTGCCCCTTTCCACTCTTCACACATCAGTCAGAGCAGCATTTTGTAAACATACATTATGTGTTTCTCTGTGTAAAGCTTTTCGTTGGCTTTCCATCATACTCAGAAATTAGCGCCAAGCTCCTCACCTGGCTTCCAGGACCCTGGGTGATCTGGACCTGCCTTCCCCTCTGACTTGATTTCATCTGTCCCTCCCCTTCACCCACACGGTCGAAGCTTCTACTACTGGACCGTCTTTCAGTTCCTTTAACGGGCCAACTTTTCTCCTGCTTCAAGGCCTTTGCACTAGATGGTTCCTTGCCTGCCCTGTGCCTCCCCTAATGCACACCTTCGTTTGCATAACTGGTTCCTCTTATTCTTCACAGCTTAAATGCCAAGCTTTAGAGAAGCCTTCGTCAACCACTCAAGCTGAAATAGTTGCTGCCGTATCCCTGTACTTCTCTAAACAGTTCTTACGGCTCCTTGATATTTTCCTTGTAATTTCATTTATTTCCATGTTGTCCGTCTTTTCCTGCTGGAATAGAAGCATCCGGAGGACAGGAGCTTCTTTCCTATTGTTCACTCCTGTATGCCCAGGACCTGGAACTCTGCCTGGTACTTAATAGGCCTCCTCATCAAAAGTGTGTCAATTGAATGAGCCTATGACTATGCGGCACTGTGATTAGATACTAACAGGATAGAAAAGAAGTCCCTTTAGAAGCGTAAACGCTGTCTCAAACTCTTCCCTGAAATTTTTTCGTGTTCTGAATCACTAGTACAGTCTTCCTAAAAGGAGAGACCTTGCCTTTCTCTTTGCTGTTATATATAACCGCTGTGCTGTGCTTAGTTTCTCAGTTCTCTCCAACTCTTTGTGACCCCATGGATTGTAGCCCGCCAGGCTCCTCTGTCCATGGAGATTCTCCTGGCAAGAACACTGGAGTGGGTTGCCATGCCCTCCTCCAGGGGATCTTCCCAACCCAGGGATCAAACCCAGGTCTCCCACACTGTAGGAAGATTCTACCGTCTGAGTCACCAGGGAAGCCCAATACTGGAGTGTATAGCCTATCCCTTCTCCAGGGGAACTTCCCGACCCAGGAATTGAAACACAGTCTCCTGTATTGCAGGTGGATTCTTTACCAGCTGAGCCTCCAGGGAAGCCCTATATAACCTCTACCACATCCTAAAGCTTACAGCTGATACTTAGTAAATAACATGTTGATTGTGCCGAGTGTGAAATAATTACCAAACAATGCGAGGCACTGCTGGCACACTTGTCCTATTTGGAACTGTGTATCTGACAGATTTATTTAGTGGTTACATAACCAGGGACCAGAGCAGCTATCAAGAAGGGAACAAAAAGCACCCAGAAAATTCAGAAAAGATGTCAAAAATTCCATGTAAACTACAAAGAGCAAAACTTTTTACTCAGAACCCTTTGATTTTTCTGGAAAGTCTCAGAAGATGAGTTGATTTCCAGATCTGCCTAAAACTATTCCTTCATTACGTCAACAAGTATTTGAGTTTCTTCCAGGTACTGAGTATTTGTTTTAGGCACTGGTAAAAATCCAATGATGAAAAAACAAATAATCTTTCCCTTCATGAAGGCTATAATCTGGGAGGGAAGAGAGACATAAATATATTAAAACGTGTCAACTAATATGTACAAAACAAAGTAAATGCCATCACAGTGTAGATATTATTATTAATCTTTGTCTTCTTTATCACGTTTCTCATTGTAGAAACATGATTTTGTAAGAAGTTATAAACCAAGAAAGTTTAAGAAAAAGTTTATAATCTGCCCAACTCTGCCTTCCAGGGTAGATTTTGCAATCTAAGACAGAAATTATAACAAGTGACAACTGGCATTCTAATGGATAATTTTTAAAAATCAAATATAGAAAGTAAAACAAACAAGGAAAGCAAAACACCTCATTCTCAAGTTACTTGTAAGCAAATACTTTCATCATACCTGTTAGCTTTCAAGGGCAATGTCATGCTGGTGGCCAGTACCATATCTAAGGCCTATAATGATGCGGAACCATCTCAAAAAGCAAAATGTAATCTAGAATCTGTTTAAAAAATAAATACCAGTATATGTTAGAGAGATACTCATCTAAAAGTGTCAAAAGTTTTAAAACTGGGCCTTCTGTTTTTAAAATTTGTAAGTACGCAAAGGTAGGAAAGATATTCTCCTAGAAACTTTATAGTTTTTTCTTTGAAACCGAGGTTTCTAATCAATTTCAAATTATTTGTGTGAATGGAATGAGGTAGTGGTTGAGCCTCTTTTCATTTCAGATAGATATCCAGTTGCTGCAAAAACTTTGTTTTAAAAAGACTTTCTCTTTTCCCCTCATTGAATTGTCTTGCCATCCTTGCCTCTCACTTTTATTGGTGAGTGAGATATTTAAAAAGTGGATGAAATTCTCTGTGTACTGATATATATATATATTTTTTAACCACTAGGCTTAACTGGAGAGTAATTGGGTCTTAAGTTAGCATTTTAATTGATGAATGTCGTAAATGTCAAACCCATAGGTCTTAATTCTGGGTCATGGGCTTCCCTGGTGGCTCAAGTGGTAAAGTGTCTGCACGCAACGTGGGAGACCTGGGTTTGATACCTGGGTTGGGAAGATCCCCTGGAGAAGGAAATGGCAACCTACTCTAGTACTCTTGCCTGGAAATTCCCATGGACAGAGAAGCCTGGTGGGTTACAGTCCTTGAGATCACAAAGAGTCGGACACGACTGAGCAACTTCACTGTTTCACTAGTTTCTCCAGACCAAGATCCAACATCTTCTTGCCTATTAGACAAGGCTGGTTTCGAGCATTCTAAGGGCTGGTTGGGGAGAGGAATGTTGAGACTTTCATTGTCTAACATGAGCTCTCTTTTCAGACTACAAACTTTTCTCTTTTCTATGTCTGATGAGTTATATTTGGTTCAGTTTCACCAATGAATAGTTGTTCATTTCTCTTAGGATTAGCTGAAAGAAAGAGTGGCATCTGACTATGAGGTGGCAAGTAGCATTTTCACTCTTTGATAGGTTTCTAGGCGAAGACTCTGTTCTTAGTCCATATTATTATTTCCACCTAATTCTTCAGCCTTTTTGAGGATCCTAAGGTTCACAGAGTTTGCTCATTCTTGGCATTTCACTTTGTAGTCATGGCTTACTCCACTCTCTGAAGTTTTTGCCTTTCTACTGTGTCTTCAGATATTATATATTTGTGTTACCCAAGTCTCCTCATTTCCTTGAAGATGAAAATTCTATTATTATTTCTTATTGGCTTTCTTAATTTGTGTGATGTCTGTGAGGGCAGTGGGAAATGGTCTTTAGTTCACCACTTAAAACAAAAAACAATCACAATTTCACATGTACAGAGGTTATTGGGTTTGTAGGGTGATGAATAGGAAGACATAGTTGTATTTCAGGTGAGTGTAAAGACATTAAAAGCAGCCAGTATGTTTTTGATCTGTATAAAAAGCCCAACTCACTTTGAGTATGCCCTTTAAACTTAAAAGAGTATCACACTGCTGTCAGCTGGGTCAATCCTACTCATTTCCTGCCTGGGCTTTCTGAACTCCTGTCCTTAACCCACCTTTAAGCAATTATCTCTTACCTTTCATTTAGTGTGTATTTTTTGAGCATGTTTTATATGCTGGTCACTGTACTGGAAAATAGATGCAACGATAAACAGAGCAGACATATTTGCAGCACTTGAATGACTTAGTCTAGTAATAGGCAGGAACACTAATCAGGCACTCGCCATATGCTGAGGCAAGCACTATGATCAAGACATTACCAGCTCTTATGGGAACACCTGGGAGGTACCTGTAATCCCAGACTTGAGGGCTTGCCTTTCAAGGAAGTCACCCAGGGAGAGTGACATCTGTGAGACCTGAAGGACAAGTGATAGTCACCCAGATTGGAAGAGCCAAGTGTGGATAGAGAAGTGGTCTGGAGAATGATTCAGCCTGAGAAAGCCACCTGGGCAAAGATTCAGAGATCGGAACACGATCAGTTCATAAGGGCACCAGAGCTTCATTTTCTCTGGGTCTTTTCTCAAGAAGTGGTCTGTGTAACACTGCCTTAAAATCTCCTGAGGACACATCTTATTAAAATGCAAATTCCTGGATCCCACTCCAGAGGTTCTGAATCCTACTCTTGAGAAAGAGGCCTGGGAATCTAATATCAGGTGCATCTTTTACTAAAACTAGAAGGTGAGCAACTGTGGGAGTTGGGCCTGGAAATGGGAAACAAGATCTAGACAGAAGAGGAACTGAAGCGTCATTCTAGAAGTGCAGAGTCATTAGAAACATTTTCAGATTAGTTATTAGACATGTGACCACTGCACATACTTTCCGTGGATGTGCACCAGGTAACCTACAGCCTTTTATTAACTTATGTTGCTTCATAACACAAAAGCACCAGTATGATTAAAAAAGAAATCAAGAGGCTTGCCTGGTGGAGCTGTTGCAGGAGACATGGGTTTGATTCCTGACCCAGGAAGATCCCACACGTCACAGAACAATGAAGCCCTTGCACCACGGCTATTGACCTGTGCTCTAGAGCCTGGGAGCCTCAAGCACTGACCTGCGTGCCCTAGAGCCCGTGTTCTGCAGCAAGAGAGGCCAGTGCAGTGAGAAGCCGGTGCACCACGGCTTGAGAGTAGCCCCTGCTCACTGCAGCTAGAAAAAAGATAGCATAGCAACGAAGACACAGCACAGACAGAAATTAATTAATTAATTTAAAAAATTTAAAAAGAAGTCAAGAAGTATTATTCAGAAAGAGAAAAAGAAGTGAGGTCTGAAAAAAAAAGAGGAAGGGGAGAGGGAGAAATATTAATAAAAATCCTAGCTTCTGTTCATCTTTCCTTTTGCCCCAGTGAAAATCATTGCCTCATATCACAGTTTCCCAGAAACAATTCCCACTGTGATGGAGCACCTGGCGTGAAGATTTCTAAGGCTCCCATCTTGCTTTCCTCTCCTCTGGGGCCCACTGGATATTTACATTTCCTGACACCCCATCCTGCCCCACAGTTGGGCAAGGCCATGTGACCACTTCTGGCAGGCGGGTATGGAAAAGGGCATCAAATTCCCAGTCTGACTGTTTCACTCTCCTTTGTTGTGGTGTTGATCATGAAGAAATCCTCATGTAAAAATGATGAAACCCACAATCAGAACAGACTGGAATGCTGAGTCCATATGTCAGCAATGGTTCCCTTGAAGAGCCTCCTGAAAGCTTAATGGGCTATGCATGTGTGAGAAGTAAACTTACCTTGCCTCGNAAACCTCTTGTCCTGAGGTTTTATTGGCTTTCCACGTAAACCAAGTTATTCAGCCTCTTTTCTCCACTTAATTTTCCTACTACACTATTTCTTCCTAATCTAATCTTCTATTAATAAATAAACACTTCCAAGATGCCAACGCCGTCCACGCTTCGAATTCCCTGGACCCACCGGGGCTGGACCCCGGCACTCCTCTACTTGTTGCACCCCAAGTTTGTAAGCTCTAAGAATGAAACTTTACTCTCTGGGCAACAATCCCATTTCTTCTCCTTGGTAGATGCCAAGCATCTAAGTTCTGAATATGGTTAACTTCCCCAGGGTGAATATCCTCATCTCTCCTGCTTGCTGGTCTCTAACTCAGGCTCCCTGTATGAACACTTATTCCCAGTGCTCCAAGATTGTCTCTCAGATTTGGAATTCCAGGTGTCTAGGTTCCAAGTATGAGCAACTACTTTCATGTTACAAAGGCTTTCTTACTCTATCATTGCTCTAGCTCTCAGTTTCTATTTTGCATTATATCTAGAAAAATTCTTGAGGTTTTAAAACTTGGTTATATTTGGACTGTAATATAATTTCTAATGTCTCTAGGTGTTTTTAAGTGGGAAGGTTTTTTTTTTTTTTTCTCAGAAACTATATTTCCAGAAATAAAAATTTTCCAATTAACTAAAAAAAAAATGTTTACACTTCACTTTTTTGCAGTGAAGTTTTATTATATTTTGGAGTAGGAAATGCAACCCACTCCAGTATTCTTGCCTGGATAATTCCAGGGACAGAGGAGCCTGGTTGGCTGCAGTCCATGGGGTTGCAAAGAGTCAGACATGACTGAGCACGCATGCACTTATTATATTTTCTTATTTTTAGAGTACAATTTAACCTTTATATGTTTAGAAAACTAGAAAATACAGATAAGCATAATAATCACATCTTTTTTCATTGCTCAAACTTTATCACTATTAATCCCGTAGAATATATATTCCCAGATCTTTTCCAATGTGTGCATCCACATACACACACTGTTTTGCAAAATATTTTCATCTTGTACATTGTTTTTCAATTTGTTTTTTCCCCATCAATGATACACTTTTTTAATATCAGTGTATATCCACATAATTTAAAACCCAGATCTTATTCAGATTTATCTTTTTATCCTCCAAATGACTTTTAAATGGAAATTGTCAAAAGTATTCAACTCAGGACTCTGCATTTATATTTGGTCTCTTAAATCAGGTAAGTATCTCAATTCTCTTTTTATCTATTTCAGACCCTTTCTTCACACCATTGATTTGTTGATGAGACTAGATCAGATTACTTGGGATGATTTCAGCTTGTGTCTCTAATACCTATGTGTCCTGTAACTCAAAAGTTATGAGTCTAAAGACTTGATTGATTTAATGAAAACATTTAAAAAGAAAAGATTTAATGAAAGCACAGATTTAATGGAAAAGTCTATTTTTTTTTTTAAAACTAGAGTGTATCATGAGTAATATTGGATATTTTGTATTATGTCAGAAGACTCAAAATATCTAGTTGACCTTTCATCAGAGTTATTAACAGTGGTCACAGGATTAGGATGATATCATTCAGGACAGTTAAGGTTTTCCCCTTGTGACTAGAAAGCCTTTTGGGTAGCACTACTGTAGGACATCAATCATTCACCTAACGGTTTTACTACGAGTTGCCTGAGTCACTGTTATTAGGATTTGCAAAACAGTGCTTCCCTAACTTTATCATTACTTCTACATTTGTTACACAATCCTATAATTGTTACGTAGAGGAGGAGAATGCTAGAGGATCTCACATCAGCAACTTAATGTTCTAGCTCAGAACAGATGTATGCCATTTCTACCCAATACCTACTGGTATGACTCTACCTCACTTCTAGAGGAAATACAGTCCTCATGTATGCTTGGAAACAAAGAGTCTCTGGTGCTACGGCTGGTTATTAGTTACATACTGCATGACACCTCACACACATAGTCTCTGACTGGAAGAATATTTCAAGAGCTAGGCAGTGAGGCTCTCGTATCACAAGTAAAGGAACTGAGGTTACACAACTTCCATGAGTTCACATAGAAGCAGCTAACTCAGAATTCAAACCTCTATGACTCTATAGCACATATAGGAATCTTCTGGTGGGATAAATTACCTTTTTTTCTCCTTTGTCTTCGGGGTCTCCTTCAGCTCTGAATAACTAACTGGAGCTAGAATGAGGCCAAGGGGAATGATGAGGATGATNGTTGTTTGTAAAAAAGGAACGTACTGCCTGCTGATAAGAGTTTCCCTTCATGGCTGCAGCTATGGCAACGTGCTGCATCATTGCTGGTCCTACATCTGCACATTGCCTGATATAATTTGCTATTTGCCCAGTTTTTTTAATAGGACGTAGAATGGCCTGGCAGGTAGAGTTGGCATTTTCAAATACCAATTTTTTTTATCAATATTCCAGCTGCTTCAGTACTGGAAATTACTCTATGGACTGCTTCTGCAAGTCGTGATATAAAGTCCTCATATGGCTCTTCTGGTTTTTGTTTAACATTTGAGAAGGAAGAGGAAGATTCTTTCCCTTCAGGCAACAAGCGCCAAGCCCCGAGGGCCCAGGCAGTTACTTGGTTTAGAGTGTTTCTGTCCAATCCCATCTGTTCTCTCAGTGTTCCAAAATCATTAGTCCCTGCCAACATACTTTTTACAATATATCTTGGGCCATATTTCTGGTTAGCATCGGCCTGTTTTGGGGCAAGATCTTCATATTCAGTTCTCCAAAGTAGCGACTGTCTTCCAGTCATGGGNGTCCAATCCCATCTGTTCTCTCAGTGTTCCAAAATCATTAGTCCCTGCCAACATACTTTTTACAATATATCTTGGGCCATATTTCTGGTTAGCATCGGCCTGTTTTGGGGCAAGATCTTCATATTCAGTTCTCCAAAGTAGCGACTGTCTTCCAGTCATGGGGTGCCATCCATCTGCCTGCCAAAGCCTCCACCAGTGATATAGTGTACGGGGCTTTAGGCCCATACGAAGCACAAGCCTGTTTAAGTTCTTTAATCATTTTCATTGGAATGGGTTCCCAGTGGGGGGCTCTACCCCCACCAGTTCCATCAAATATTATGGGGAAGCAAGCCTCAAGGTGAGAATCAAGTTCATCATTGGGGCTAGATGAAACCCTTCTCCGGGGAACTTCTAGTGGAGGCCCCTCACCCCTGTAGGGAGGAGGGGGAAAAGGGTGTCCTATGTCACTGTCTTCGTATTTTGGGGATTTTTTTATCTGTTTGGTATTTAGATCTTGCGGATATCTTATCTGGGGATCTCTCTCTTAAGCTCCTAGGTGCACATGACTTGATAGGGGATATTTCTCTTGAGTCTCTGGAGGCGGAAGACCTACTTAAAGAAATTTCTTTTAAATTCCTGGGGGCATGTGGTCTAGTTGAGGAGGTTTTTCTTGAACTCCTTGGAGCAGATAATCTAATTGGAGAAGTTTCTCTTAAACTCCTTGGAGCGTCTTTAGTTAATAAAGGCCAATCCTCATCAGAATGATCCGGAAATACTTCGTCCCCCAAATCTTCCTCATCTGAAAACTGATCTTGTTTCTCATCTCCATCTTTTACCTTTTCCTGGGCAGTCATTGCAGCTAGCATTTCATTTTGCTGCGGATAGCTAGGTACAACCTCCTTTTCCTCATCCTTCTCTTTTTTATTTTTCTCTTCACTTTTGTCTTTAACAAGTACCTTTTCAAATTCAGCAGCAGGGTCTAAAGCATCTCTAATCATGTTCCATAAGGAAAAGGTATCAGTAGGTACTTTTTCTGGACCATGCTGAATGCAATAAACTTTCAGCTGTTTTCCTACGTTTTCCCAGGTTTCTAGATTAACAGTGCCCTCTTCTGGGAACCAGGGACACTGCTCTTGTACAAATGTAAAAAAGGTTTGTACATTAGCTTTCTTGACTCTAATCCCTCTTTTATTTAACAATTGCAAGATTACTCCTATAAAAAGCTGTCTTTCCTTTGACTCACTGTTACCCATGTCAGAGATTAGTAAAGGGAAAGATTTAAGACTTGTAAAGAAGGTTTCGTTTCAACCTTTGTAAAGGGGGTTTCTTTTCAACCCTAAGATAGCAGGTTTGTTTCAACCTCTAGAAAGCAGGTTTGTTTCAACCTTAGAACTGGGTTTCTTTTCAACCCCGCAACCGGGTTTCTTTTCAACCCCTCAACCGGGTTTCTTTTCAACCCGAAACTTCCCGCCCTTCTTTCCCTACCTATTTTATGCAGAGGGGTCCGCGGCATCCTGAGTGGGGTCCTATCCGTCCTGAAAATGCGCACTGGGGGAAGACCTACCTTCGAATAGCCTGTTCCAGGCACCACTTGCCAGGGTCCAGCCAAGGCTGGTCCAGGGAATTCGAAGCGTGGAAGGCATTGGCGTCTTGGAAGTGTTTATTTATTAATAGAAGATTAGATTAGGAAGAAATAGTGTAGTAGGAAAATTAAGTGGAGAAAAGAGGCTGAATAACTTGGTTTACGGGGAAAGCCAATAAAACCTCAAGACAAGAGGTTTGCACCATCTACGTAGGCCACCGGCGCCCGCTTGAATCTCTAAGAATGCCCCACCTTGGGCTCCCTTTCGCACAGGACTTAAAAAGCCAGGGCAAGTAAGTAGACTTAGTGAGCCGCCCCGCTCCAGATGGGAATCCAGCCAGAAAAAGAGTAAGAGGGAAGGAGAGAGAAAAAGAGAAAAGAAGAGACACGGGGGGAGCCAGATTTACAAGAAACTAGTTCGAGAGACTAGTCCGAGAAACTGGTCCATTCCTTATTGTTCAGAAGGCCATTTTATACACAAAGATCATGGGTAACAAAGTTATGCAGCATTGACAGCCCAACTCATCGAAACCAGGCCTTTTTTTCTCATACCTAACTGTATACACAAGTCTTGGGTGATTTACATCATCTTGTGGGAACAAGGGCAATTAACATTTNCTCCACGCCCCAGATGGGAATTCAGCCAGAAATTAGAGTAAAGGGAGAGAGAGAAAGAGACACGGGGAAACCAGTCCTCCCAATGACTGGCTCCGGCCCCTATTGTCCTTCAAGGCCTTTTATACCTTTTCTGATTGTATATAGAGATCAAGGGGTAATACAAATTTATGCAGTGTTAGCAGCCCAAACTCTTATCAAAAACCAGGTTTTTCTCTCTGCATACCTAGCTGTATACACAAGTCTTAGGTGATTTACATCATCTTCAGGCCAAAAGGGCCAATTAACATTTTATGGCTCTTTTCTGATAAGGGTTTGTTAACCAGAAGACTTATTTGTGTTAAAAGTGTTGTTCTTCCCAAAGTCTGGTGCCATTCCCAGAAAGCACTAAATAAAGTTACATTCTTACATAGCAATTTGTAACAAGAGGAGTACAGTGATTTATAACAAAGGAAAGGTAATTAACTCAAGAGTCTAGCATTGCTAACATCAAAACTACTATATATCTTTTCCCATATCTCGTTTACATTGATTAACATCTTCCTGGGTGCCCAAAAGACAAAGAATAAGGAGGTCTGGCAGCTATCATTGAGTCAACAGTGAAATCCTGTCACCAATGGGATTTTTAGCCCTATAACTTTAAGATACTTCAAGCTTTGTGCCCCTCGCAGTTGGGGGCTGTAAGCAATTCACAAGCTGTAAAAAGGTTTGGGAAACTTAGGTAAATGAAAGCATTTTAGTCAGAGGGGGTAGCTGAAACACTCCTTTTCAAATGCAGAAGACTAAAGCCCTGAGTTAACTTTTTCCAGAGAATGTCATAAGAATTAGAAAAGACACAATGTCAGGCAGAATTCTTATTTTCTAGGTACACGCTCAGGAAATGCCAGGGAGAAACTCCGAGACTCAATCGTCCTTGCCCATCGAGTCTGCCACATGACAATGTCACGGGTGGAATCCTCACGCTGGCTCCTGGCAGCAGGCATATTTGGGTTTCCTTATTTCTGGGGTGTAGATGCTCAGGGAAACTCAAGGGGAATCTCTGAAATCCCAATCGCCTTGCCTATCGGATTTCTGCCACGTGACCGTTTCATGGGTGGGATTCCCACGCTGGCTCCCGGCAATTATCCTTGTTTAAAAATAAGACTAGGGACTTCTCTAGCAGTCCAGTGGTCAAAACTCTGCTTCCCAGTGCAATGGGTGCAGTTCACTCCCTGGTCAGGGAACTAAGATCCCATATGCTGTGTGGCACGATGAACAAAATAGTGAAATGGACAATAAAATAAAATGAGACTAAATGACTTGCCAAAAGTCACATAGCTAGTGAGAAGCAGAAACAAAATTTAACAGGGACGGTCTCTCTGCAAAGCTCTTCCTCTTAATTATTGGAAACTTGACCAATCAAAAAGGTAAAGAAATTGTAAATAGACTTGTTATATGAGTGCCTACCCAACTCATGCATCTTATTTGAAAATACATCGAACCTATAGCTTCTGCTGAAGGCCTGGATCTAAATAGGTGTTTTATATCATATGACTCTCCTCTTGGCTCTGATGATTGACTCAAGGATGGATAACTTCCTCAAGAGAGAGTGACCCTCTCCATTGCCTGGAAATAGTCAAGGAGGTTTCCTCTCGTGGACACTGTGAGTTGGGGTGTGGAGTCAGATGTTGATGAGTCTTTGAGCTATGTATAAATAGAGGAAAACCAGATAAGTTTCTAAGGAAAGATCTTTCCAAGTAGGGAGAACAATAAGGGCAAAGGCCTTGCGACAGAAGCACATTTGGCATGTTAAAGCAGCAGGAAGACCAGGGTGCCTGGAGTGAAGTGGGTAAAGAAGAGACTGGAAGGAAGAAAGCACACAGTCGGGAGTAAAACAGGTATAGCTTGCAGACATGATAGTGATCTTGGATTTTATTCAAAGTATGATGAGAAGCCATTAGAGGGTTTGGGTAGGGAGAGAGAAACTGAAGCATATTTGAAAAGCATCATGAGGTTGCTTGGCCAAACAGATGATGGGGCACAAAAATGGAAGTAGAGGGAGGAGTTACGAGTACCCTGCACAGGTCCAGGTGAGACATTAAGATGTTTTGGACCATGTTGTTGTGGAGATGATGTGAAATGATCTAACTCAAGATCGAGCCAATGGGATTTTTTCTTGGGTTGGATGCTGCACATGAAAGAAAGAGGGGAGTTATGGATGATTCCAAAGTTTTTGGCCTGAGCAACTGGGTGAAATGTAGCCTGCTTACTGATAAGAATAGGAGGTGGGCCCTGGAGAAGGAAATGGCAACCCACTCCAGTACTCTTGCCTGGAGAATCCCATGGAGGGAGGAGCCTGGTAGGCTACTAGTCCATGGGGTCGCAAAGAATTGGACNTCAGAGGTTAAAGCGTCTGCCTGAAATGCAGGAGACCTGGGTTCGATCCCTGGGCTGGGAAGATCCCCTGGAGAAGGAAATGGCAACCCACTCCAGTACTCTTGCCTGGAGAATCCCCTGGAGGGAGGAGCCTGGTAGGCTACTAGTCCATGGGGTTGCAAAGAGTTGGACAGGACTGAGCGACTTCTCTTTCACTTTTACTTATTGTTGAGTCAAGGATTGCCACCAGGCCTCCATATCCTTAGGCACTGGGAATATATTAATCAATGTTTTTGGAATATAGAAAAGGAAACATAGTAGTTTTTGATGTTAGCAATACTAGACTTTTTGAGTTAATAAATTTTCTCTTTTGTTATAGATCACTGTACTTTGTTATAAATCACTGTGTCCTTGCTATGTAAAAATGTAACCTTATCACTATCTTAAGAATAAATATCTCTTAAGGGGAAAAAAAAAAAGAATAGGAGGTGGGGAGGGGAGAGCCTATATTCAGTTTTGGACATGCTAAATTTGAGATACATATTATTCTTCCAAATGGGTGATTGGATGTAGGACTGGAATTTAGAACTGGAAATCTTATTTCCTCAATTCTGAGGTACACATTTTCCATATTTTAATATCTCTGAAATAAGGATGCATCCTGTTATCAATGGATGTCAGACAAGTAGAAATTGTGATTCAGTTATGAGATCTTCTTTGACACCTTTTAATAAAATCAAGAAAATAATGACATCAAGGCATATTAGATTTGATAAAAGATGTCAAACTTGGGAATTATTAGCATATTGAAAGTCATAGGATTAGATGACATTACCCAGGGAATAAGCACTCATAAAGAAAAGAGATGAGGAATAAGCTTGGGTCATTCCAATATAGAAAGATCAGGAAAATAAGGAGCCTGATGAAGAATTTCCAGTCATGTAGGATGAAACATGGGTAAATGTGAAGAACAAATTTCAATAATGAAGATGTGAGCAACTATGAACTTACTGCTGCTGCTAAGTTGCTTCAGTCGTGTCCGACTCTGTGCGACCCCATAGATGGCAGCCCACCAGGCTCCCTCGTTCCTGGGATTTTTCAGGCAAGAACACTGGAGTGGGTTGCCATTTCCTTCTCCAAAGCATGACAGTGAAAAGTGAAAGTGAAGTCACTCAGTCGTGTTTGACTCTTTGCAACCCCATGGACTGCAGCTTTCCAGGCTCCTCTGTCCATGGGATTTTCCAGGTGAGAGTACTGGACTGGGTTGCTATTGCCTTCTCCGATGAACTTACTGGGAGTCCACAAATGGTGAGGACTGATGACTGATATGAGATGTGGCCAAGTGAAGGTCATTTGTAACCTCTCCAAGGGTGTCCTGGTAAGTGGTGGGAACAAAGCCTGACTGGTGTGGTTAAGTGAGAATGGGATGGAGAAATGAAGGTAGAAAGTAGAGACCACCTGGAAAAAAATTGCTATACAAAAAGTGAGAGAGAAATGAGAAAGTTTCTGAAAGGACATGCAGAATTCAAAGGAGGGTCTTTAAAGCTAAGATCCAGGCATATTTATAAGTTGATAGAACAAACACAGCAGAGAGGGAAAGATGGAGGGAAGGGGAGGCAAGGACTGATTCCTGAATGGAGTCACTGATAGCTGAGGATGTGGATCCAGAGCCCTAGCAGGGGGATTGTCTACCTATAAGACATGGGAAGCTTTATCCACAATAACAGAAGAAAGAAAGAAACTACAGACAGAAATTATGATGGTAATTTTCATAGCGAGAAATTTCACCAGTTAGAGTGCTTCTGACTGCAGTAATATCTGGTTGTTATTTTTTTCTACCCTTAGTAAGTCTTCGGGTGAATGGGCTCAAGATTGGTGAGTGGTACATGTACGTCTTCTCTGGTCGCCTACCATTCCTCCACTCTGCTACCCCAGCTGGCTGGTTTTTTTTTTTTTNAGTTGAGCTATTTCAAATCCTAAAAGATGATGCTGTGAAAGTGTTGCAATCAATATGTCAGCAGATTTGGAAAACTCAGCAGTGGCCACAGGACTGGAAAAGGTCAGGCTTCACTCCAATCCCAAAGAAAGGCAATGCCAAAGAATCTTCAAACTATTGCACAATTACATTCATCTCACACACTAGCAAAGTAATGCTCAAAATTTTCCAAGTCAGGCTTCAGCAATACGTGAACCATGAACTTCCAGATGTTCGAGCCGGATTTAGAAGAGGTAGAGGAATCAGAAATCAAATTTCCAACATCTGCTGGGTCATCAAAAAAGCAAGAGAGTTCCAGAAAAACATCTATTTCTGCTTTATTGATTATGCCAAAGCCTTTGACTGGGTGGATCATAACAAACTGTGGAAAATTCTGAAAGAGACGGGAATACCAGACCACCTGACCTGCCTCTTGAGAAACCTATATGCAGGTCAGGAAGCAACAGTTAGAACTGGACATGGAACAACAGACTGGTTCTAAATCAGGAAAGAAATATGTCAAGGCTGTATAGTGTCACCCTGCTTATTTAACTTATATGCTGAGTACATCATGAGAAACGCTGGACTGGATGAAGCACAAGCCAGAATCAAGATTGCCCGGAGAAATATCAATAACCTCAGATATGCAGATGACACTACCCTTATGCAAAAATTGAAGAACTAAAGAGCCTCTTGATGAAAGTGAAAGAGGAGAGTGAAAAGTTGGCTCAAAACTCAACATTCAGAAAACTAAAATCGTGGCATCTGGTCCCATCAGTTCATGGGAAATAGATGGGGAAATAAAGTGACAGACTTTCTTTTGGGGGCTCCAAAATCACTGCAGATGGTGATTGCAGCCAAGAAATTAAAAGACGCTTGCTCCTTGGAAGAAAAGTTAGACAGTATATTAAACCAACTTAGACAGCATATTAAAAACAGAGACATTACTTTGCCAACAAAAGTCCATCCAGTCAAAGCTTTGGTTTTTCCATTAGTCATGTATGGATGTGAGAGTTGGACTATAAAGAAAGCTGAGCACCAAAGAGTTGATGCTTTTGAAATGTGGTGTTGGAGAAGACTCTTGAGAGTCCCTTGGACTGCAAGGAGATCAAACCAGTCAATCCTAAAGGAAATCAGTCCTGAATATTCATTTGAAAGACTGATGTTGAAGCTGAGACTTCAGCACTTTGGCCACCTGATGTGAAGAACTGACTCATTTGAAAAGACCCTGATGCTGGAAATGATTGAAGGTGGGAGGTGAAGGAGATGACAGAGGATGAGACGGTTGGATGGCATCAGTGACTCAATGGACATGAGTTTGAGGAAGCTCCGGGAGATGGTGATGGACAGGGAGGCCTGGCGTGCTGCAGTTCATGGGGTCGCAAAGAGTCAGACACAACTGGGCAACTGAACTGAATTGAACCGATGCCATTTCCTCAAAGGGATTTTCCCAATCCAGGGACCAAAGGTGTATCTCCTGTGGCTCCTGCCTTTGCAGGTGGATTCTTTACCATTGAGCCACCTGGAAAGCCCAAGAATCACATGGAGAGTTTATTAGATGCACAGGCCCCATCCTAAGAGGTTGGGACTCAGCACATCTTGGGTGGAACACAGGAATTTACATTTTAATAAGTGACCTCAAGAGAGCCTAAGCACACGTCTATAGAAAATGCTCTACAGGATATGAAACACCAAAGCCTAGACATTTACTCCGAATGTGTTCTTATGCAGCAAACCCAAATGGGCTCAATATTCTCTAGGTTTTAACTCGTATTGATCTGTGAAGCTTCAGCCAAACAAAATGACTCAGTCTCCGATGGTTCCAGAAAATTAGTGTCTGCACATTCACTGAATGGTGTGGTCCCAACCCTATGTCCTAAAGAAGTTCAGAGAAGGGAGATTAAATTTGGGGGCCAGAACTCTTCAGAGAAAAATGTACCGTGAAAACTCTGGGATACAAAATATCTTTAGCTTTACAGTCTGAGCCACCAGGGAAGCCCAAAATATCTTTAATAACATTTTAAAAGTAAGGGAATTTTCATTAAGATGGGACAGAGAACTGAGTGGCCAGAGAATCCACTTAGATGAGCCAATGATCTTGGGCAGGACATGAAAACTGATCAAAGGAGAGATGCAAGATTATAACTACCAAAGAAAAGGAATGCATTCATTTGTTTCCCTAATATTTTTCTTCCTCGTAGTGTGAAAGTATGCAGGGGCATCCCTGGTGGCTCAGATGGTAAAAAAAAAAAAAATCTGCCTACAATGCAGGAGACCAGGGTTCAATCCCTGGGTGAAGATTTGCTGGAGAAGGGAATGGCTATCCATTCCAGTTTTCTTGCCTGGAGAATTCTATGCACAGAGCAGTCTGGCAGGCTATGGTATTCGTTTCCCTAAGTTTCTCTTCCTTATACAAAAGCTATTATTCCTCTGCCAGGTGGGACTTGGATGAGAAGCAGGCTGCAAGTCAGGCTAGTGACTTCACAGAAGACACAGTGAAAGGATCTCAGTCCAATGTAACCCATAGATCAGATCCAGCATCAGCACAGACAAGACGGGGTGGTGCAACAGGAGACCCGGGGGATGGGAATACCAAGAGTCAAGTCCTGCAGTAGATCTGCAAGCATTCTGGGAGAAAATGTGACCTAAGACCTCACTTGCATGCCCATTTGCTTAGAGTGTAAAATAATCAATGTTTGCAGGTGAAATTACTACAACAGTAGTCTCTGATGATAAAAGCCTCCTAGAAACTCTCTTTGTATAATACTGTTGTTCCCACTTAATATTTGATATGGATAAACTTAATATTATTTGTCATGAGAATACTTGTTTAGCGTGCCAGCTATGTCCGGGAAGGTTTAATGCTGATTAGATTCTTTTAAGACAGAAACATTTACACCAGTGAAGAGTAACCTCTGTAATACTCAATTTATTAAATATATATAATTTAATACATATGCATACATGCATATATACACGTAATGAATGAAGAAACCTTTTTTCTTAAAAACTTTAACAATTACAAATTTAAATTTCTTTGAAGTGTTTAAACAACAGATATAAATGTAATATGACTGACACTTTTTCTTTTTGTATTGAGTGAAAGATCTTTAAATTCTATAGTGCTTTATAATTTTCAGAAGCTTCAATACATGATTTCGTACAATCCCATAACAATCTTACCGCCTCTTCTAGATTGCCCCTCTGCCCTTCCCTCTCCTGACTGCTAACCACTAGTTTATCCTCTATACCTGTGAGTCAGCTTCGTTTTTCTTTTATTTACTTGCTTTTTGTATTTTTCAGATTCCAAAGATAAATAATATCATACAGTATTTGCTTTATTCTGTCTGACATTTCACGCAGCATAATATCTGCCAGGTCCATCCATGATGTTGCAAGTGGCAACGTCATTGTGTATATATATGTACATTTATATATCTCTATATGGGGCTTCCCAGGTGGCACTAGTGGTAAAGAACCTGCTTGCCAATGCAGGAGACATAGGAGACTCAGGTCCCACCCCTGGGTCGGGAATAATCCCTGGAGGAGGGCATGGCAACCCACTCCAGTATTCTTGCCTGGAGAATCCCATGCACAGAGGAGCCTGGCAGACTACAGTCCGAAAACAGTCAGACACTACTGAAGTGACTTAGCACAGCACGTATCTTTTTGTAAGTTCTTTTTACTCATTTATCTGCTGATGGACACTTTGGATGCTTTCATACTTGGCAAGCATAAATAACCCTGCTATGCACATTGGGGTACATGCACCTTTTCAAGTTAGTGTTTTTGTTTATTTTGGATATATATCCAGGTGTGGAACTGGTGTGTTGTACGGTGGTTCTATTCGTAGTTTTTTGGAAGTCTCCATGATGTTTTCCATGAAGGCTGCACCAATTTACATTCCCACCAACAGTGTAGGAGAGTTCCCTTTTCTGCACATCTAACCATCATTTATTATTTGTCTTCTTTTCAGTGATGATGGTGACATCTCACTGTGGGTTTGATTTGCAGTTTCCTGATGATTAGCAGTGTTGAGTATATTTTCATGTACCTATTGGCCATCTGCATTTCCTCTTTGCAAAAAAGTCTATTTAGTTCTGCTCATTTTTTGATCAGGTGTTTTTTTTTTTATGTTAAGTTATATGTACCTGTGTTAGTTATTCAGTTTTGTCCGACTCTTTGCAACCCCATGGACCGTAGCCCATCAGGCTCTTTTGTCTGTGGAATTCTCCAGGTAAGAATACTGGAGTGAGTTGCCATTCCCTAACCCAGGGGATCTTCTGAACCTGGGTGTCCTGCATTGTGGGCAGACTCCTTACCGTCTGAGCCACCAGGGAAGCCCCATTAAGTTGTATAAGCTGTTATAATTTAGTTTTCAAAAAATGTCCTTAAGTTTCTGAGTTAAAAATAAAAGACATTTTTCATTTTCACCAAGAACTCTTTTCATGTTCACCAGGAACAACATATTCACCATTTTGTTCTACTTCCTTCTGCCATTTTTCAGGCAACTTCATAATTTCATCTTCCCAAAACTTTTTATCTTTTTGAGCAAAGAACTGTTCCAGGTGCCTTTTACAGTCTTCCAGGGAATTGGAATTTTTTTCCACTAAGAGAATTTGCTAAAGACTGAAATAAATGGACTTCAAAGGTGCAATGTCTAGAGCAGATGGTGGATAAATCAGAACTTCCCAGCCAAGCTGTAACAGCTTTTGCCTGGTCATCAAAGAAACACGTGGTTTCACATTATCCTAATGGGCTTCACAGGTGATGCTAGTGGTAAAGAACCTGCCTGCAAATGCAGGAGACATAAGAGATGTGGGTTTGATCTCTGGGTCAGGAAGATCCCCTGGAGGAGGGCATGGCAACCCACTCCAGTATTCTTGCCTGGAGAATCCCATGGACAGACGAGCCTAGTGGGTTACAGTCCATAAGGTTGCAAAGAGTCAGACATGACTGAAGTGATTTAGCATGTATGCATGATAGAAGATTAGGTGTTTTCTGTTAACTAATTTCAGATACTTTTCACCCAGTGCTGCTTTTATTTGGTCTAACTGAGAGCAGTACTTGTTGAAATTAATTGTTTGGTTTAGAAGGAGCTCATAATAGAGGACTCCAAATCTCACCAAATGCACATCACTTTCTTTGGATGAAGACCAGCCTTTGGTATGATTGGCAGTGGTTCATTTTGCTTGTCCCACAATCTCTTCCATTCCACATTATTGTACATTATCCACTTTTCATGGCTCTCAAAACTGTTTTTAAAAATAGAACATTTTTGGTTACATTTCAGTAGAGAATTGCAAGTGGAAATATGGTCAAGAAGGTTTTTTTGCTAAACTTACGTGGAACCCAAGCATCAAAGCGATTGACATAACGAAGCTTGTGCAAACAATTTTCAACACTTGATTTGAATATTTTGAGTATGTTGGCTATCTCTCCCTTGGTATAATATTGATTGTTATCAATTAATGTCTCAATTTGAACACTATCAACTTCAACTGTTCAACCTAATCATGAAGCATCTTCCAGCATGAAATCTCCTACCTCATACACTGCACAGCTATTTTTTTTTGCATTTCAGTTTCATTCTTATCTTTCTTGAAGTAATAAAGCATAATATGCCAAAATGTTGCTTTTTTCAGTCCACCATCAATATTAAAATGACTACACAAAAATTCACCAAGTTTGGTAAGTTTTTAAAAAAATACACATTGATATGACAGCTGTCAAAATACAGTCTAACAAAATTGTTTTGAACAAAGTAGAAGACCACTAAGCACTACTAGGGCCCTTTATGGAAAAAAAATGAGCAAAACTTTTAGCCAACCCATTATGTTGGATGTTAACTCCTTATTGTTAATATAATTTACAAATATCTTTTCCTATTCAATAGATTGCTTCTGTTTTGTCAATGATTTCGTTTGCTGTGCAAAACTTTTAAGTTTAATTATGTCCTACTTGTTTATTTTGATAAAGCTCTTGATAAAATTCAAAATTCACTTATAATGAAAATTCCCCAGGAAGTGGGCATAGAAGGAACATACAGCAACATAAAAAAAAAAAAAAGGCCTTATATGACAAACCTACACCTGACATCATACTCAACAGTGAAAAACTGAAAGCATTTCCTCTGAGGTAAAGAACAAGACAAGGATGGCTACTCTTTCCACTTTTATTTAACACAGTTTGGATAGCAATCAGAGAAGAAAGA
Organism: Neotragus moschatus; assembly: GCA_006410615.1. Taxonomy (NCBI): domain Eukaryota; kingdom Metazoa; phylum Chordata; class Mammalia; order Artiodactyla; family Bovidae; genus Neotragus; species Neotragus moschatus. The sequence goes on along the minus strand of SJYA01002192.1, from coordinate 60,970 downwards.
AATTATAGGAATCCAAACTGAAAAGGAAGAAGCAACAAAATAAACTATATAAAAATGCAATTATCACAGAATGTATAACACTAATATTTAATCTCATTTTTTAAAAAAATCAACACTAAGGAGTTCATTAATTTCATTATTTTAATATTAATAGTTACTTTTCTACCTTCCTGGGTTATAAGTCTATTTGTTTAGATGACTTCCTAGCATTTTGATAAGTAGTTTGATACTTTCTCACCCTGGCATTCCAGATATAAAGAAAAAGAAAACAAGCTTATAGGATCTGGCTTATCTCCCAAGATTCAGGGTTTTTTGTTCCTCCGGAGGGCATTCACCAAGTCACTATTCATCTAACCGAGTCTTTTTCTTCTTCATTTTCTTCTTCTTTTCTTAGCTAAATTAAACTGTTACATTAATGACACTTTTTAGGTCCATGCTTTGCCATGGGTTCTATTGTTTTTAACTTGTGTCTCATCATGAAATAATACATTGTTGAAGTCTTGTTTGGCTACTGTTATAAAATCCGTTGTTACCAGTATAAAAACACTTATACTCTTTATTAATATTTTATTATAATTTAATAGGATCCATTAAGAGTCTTTATCTTCTATAAGATGAGAAGTAAAGTCAGCATACTTATCTTTTCTCTGAGGACATGTGGTTAATTTATCTTCCTGGAACACAATGCTAAACCTGCTTCCTATTTGGCTGTGGTATGTGGCCACAGGCTCAGTCCAACCCTTTTTTACTTGACCGTTGGGTGTAACCACCGATGCATATAAGTCTCTCCTGTTCTTCATACAGGTCTTTCTTTTGCTCAGTGTACCCAATAGTACACTCTTTCCTGTTTACACAAATAGAAACTTTACAAACAGCCACATATTTAACAGATAACAGAATATCTATTTTCTGTTCCATTAGATCTTTGTCATTTCAATAGCAACTCTGGCAACTTTTAAAATGTTTAAACACAAAATATTACAACATTTTAATCTTGTAAGTAAAAAAATATTCCAGACCTTCCCTGATGTTCTTCTGCCCCCAAGAAAGGAATCAACCATTGTAATACATAGAATAGGCTAGACTGTCATAATAAATAGAAAAAAATGGAATAGCTGAAATACAATAGAGGTTTATTTCTATTCAAATGTTGGTACAAGGCAATTATTTCTGGTTGGGATCACTCTCCTCCATGTGACAGTGTGAATCCAGGGTGTTTCTGTCTTAGACTTTGCCATCTTCAAGGCCTCAGCCTCATTGTCTTTTTCTTCCAACTGGAAGAAAACATGTAGGGGGGAAAGTGCCTGCTTCCTGCTTGCAAGAGTTGTGCGTTGTGTCTGCCCACACCCTTTAGCACAGATGAGTCATATGTCTACCTCTAACTCAAAGGAGGCTGGGAAATATACAGACATACCTCATTTTATTATGCTTCACCTATTGTACTTTGAAAATATTGTGCTGTTTGCAAATTGAAGGTTCGTGGCAACCCTGCCTCAAGCAACTCAAGCCGCACCATTTCTCCAACAGCTTTGGCTCAGCTTATGTCTCTGTGTCACATCTTGGTAATTTTCACAAATATTTCAAACTTTTTACTGTTATTATTATATTTTTTATGATGACCTGTGATTAGTCATCTTAGATGTTACCATTGTAATTGTTTTGCGGTGCCACAAACCACACTCATATAAGATGGTGAACTCAACTGGTAAACGTGAGTGTTCTGACTGCTCCGCTGACTATCTGTTCCCCTGTCTCCCTGTCTCTCTCACTCTCCTCAGGCCTCCTTGGTCCCTGGGAAGTAGTTCTATTTAAATTAATCCTGCAGTGGCCTGGAGGTGTTTAAATGAAAGGAAGACCCATGCATCTCTCCCTCTAAATAAAAAAAAGTAGGAAGGATTACACTTAGTGGAAAAGGCATGTCAAAAGCTGAGATAGGCTGGAAGCTAGACCTCTGACACTAGTCAGCCAAGTTCTGAATACAAAGGAGAGGTGCTTGAAGGAACTTAAAAATGCTACTTCAGTAAACACACAAATGATAAGAAAGCAAAAGAGCCCTGTTGCTGATATGGAGAAAGTTTTTGTGGTCCAGATAGATCATATCAACCACAACATTCCCTAAGCCAAAGCCAGATCAAAGCCCTGACTCTCTTCAATTCTATGAAGACTGAGAGAGCTGAGGAAGCTTACAGAAGGAAAATCTGAAGTTAGAACAGTATGGTTCTTGAGGTTCAAGGAAAGAAATTGTCTTCATAAAAGTGCAAGGTGAAGAAGTAAGCACTGATGTAGAAACTTCATCAAGTTATCCCGAAGGTCCAGCTAAGATAATCAATGAAGGGGGCTACACTCAGGAACAGATTTTAGTGCAGACAAAACAGCCTTGTATTGGAGCAAAATGTCATCTAGGACTTTCATAGCTACAGAGGAGAAGTCAATCAGTTTCAAAGCTTTGAAGGACAGGCTGACTCTCTTGTTAGGGGCGAATACAGCTGGTGACTTGAAGTTGAAACCAACGCTCATTTACTATTTTGAAAGCTCCTAAGAAGGCTCCTAAGGCTCCTAAGAATTTTGCTAAATCTAGTCTGTTTATGCTCTAGAAATGGAACAACAAAGGCAGAATAACAGTACATCAATTCACAACATGGTTTACTGAATATTTTAAGCTCACTGTTGAAGCCTACTGATAACAAAAAAAATGACTCCTTTCAAAATATTACTGCTCATTAATAATGTACCAAGAGCTCTGATGAAGTACAAAAAGACTCAGGTTGTTTTCATGCTTTCTAATACAACATCCATTCTGCAGCCCATGGATCAAGAAGTAATCTCGATTTTCAAGTCATTACTTTAGAGATACACTTTGTAAAGCTACTATAGATAGTGATTCCTTTGATGGATCTTTACAAAAACCATTGAAAACCTTCTGGAAAGGATTCACCATTCTAGATGTCATTAGGAACATGTGTGGTTCATGGGAAGAGGTCAAAATATCAACATTCACAGGAGTTTAAAGAAGTTGATTCCAACCGCCCTGAAAGACTGTGAGGTGTTGAAGACTTCAGTGGAGGAAGTAACTGAAGATGTGGTGGGAATAGCAAAAGAACTAGAATTAGAAGTGGGGTCCAAATACGTGACTAAACTGCTGTAATCTCCTGAATAAATTTTAACATATGAGCAAAGAGATTTCTTGAGGTGAAATATATTGGTGAAGAGGTTGTGAAGTAAAGGGTTGAGAATACTACATACACTTAATTGACAAAGCAGCAGCTGGNGTTTGTTTGTTTGTTTTTTCCACCACTCCACAGCATGTGGAACTTCCCTGACCAAGGATCAAACCAGTACCCCCTGCAAGTGGGAGCATGAAGTCATAACCACTGGACCATTGAGGAAGTCCTCCCAATTTTTATTTTTAATACTAAGAATTAACCCTGGCTTTTCCCATTTAAACCAACATGTCTTTTTCCCCTCTATTTTCTACATAAATCTTTCATCAACTGCTAACACAAACCACTAAGACACTGAAAAAGGGAAATCAGGTGCCCTGTAACATGACAGGACACAGTGCTCAGAGCAAGGTCCTCATAACCTATAAGAAAAGATCAGAACTGGAGTCTAGAGACATTATGGCACCACTTGGCAATTGAATATCATTTTTCCCATGCTTAAAATTCCTTACCTATAAACTGAGAATATGAACGTAGCCCGTCCACATGAGGATACTGAAAACAAGAGGAGGAGGAAATGGTGCTAATTCTGGAGACAAAATCCAAGAATAAAGTAGATGATAAAGCCTAACATGCAATTCCACTTTGTTCATATCCCATGAACTTCTCCCACATACTCAGCATTCAACTACCTAAACTGGTTAGCATCCAAGCCAAAAAGCCCTCAAAGAACAGTGAGTCACAACCTAGAATTCACTAGGCTGTTCTGGAGGGAGGAATGGCATTGTCTGCCTTTATTCTGCACACCAGGCTGGACCCCCCCGAAAGGACTGTCTGGCAGCTTATTTCTGTAGTCATCGTTTTCTGGCTCCAGGACCTATGACAATGCAAGTCAGCCCCCAAAGAGCATTAACTGACTTTCCTCCTGGAGAGTTTCTCAACCATCAGAGTTACAACACTGGGCCCAGATCCCCCGTGCCTTCCCATTTCACTCAAAGTGCGAGTTAATGTCCCTTACAACACCCTTCAGGGCCTGTTAAGCCCTGAGCCCTGGAGCCCTCTGACCTCACTTCCTACCACCAGAACCTGGCACCCCAGCCTTGACCACGGGACTCTAGTCACTCTAGTCTCCTGGCTGTTTCTCAAAGGCTCCAGTGCACTCCCAGCTCAGGGTCTTGGGCCTGCTATTCCCTCTGATTGAAATGCTTTTCTCTAAAAATGCATCGGTTTTGAGTATTTGTACAAGTGTTATCTTCTTAAGGAGGCCATCCTGAGCATCCTATTTAAAACTGAGAAAAGCCTCCCACCCTCTGCACTCCCAACCCCCTTTACCCTGCCAATAGCAGCAGACACTGTGGAGAGCCTGTCTTTGACCTCCACAGCCCAACTTCAGCTTTCATAGACAGTCTCTACAAGCTGACAGATTTNATCCTATTTAAAACTGAGAAAAGCCTCCCACCCTCTGCACTCCCAACCCCCTTTACCCTGCCGATAGCAGCAGACACTGTGGAGAGCCTGTCTTTGACCTCCACAGCCCAACTTCAGCTTTCATAGACAGTCTCTACAAGCTGACAGATTTCCCCCTTTAGCGCCTCATGTTTCTCTTTCACTTTGGGGGGTCCCTCTACCACTGAAGCTTGCCAGGCCTGCCAGGGGCACCTCTGAAGCCTGAGGATTTAATTCCCTCAAGGGTAGCCCTCAACCCAAGAAGGACCAAGTTGGAGGAGAAGTAATCCAGATTTCCTAGCCCTCAGCAGAACAATCCTGAGATGTTCTTCACATGAACTCGCAGAGGGCTTCCAGCATCAGTGAGCTCCCTGCTTGATACAATAGTCACCTACTCACTACTCACTGCCAGACAGTCCACTGGCTTTCCTTCCTTCCCTGTCCCTATTTCTCTTCTCTCTCCACTTGTGCTCTCCAAAATGAGCTAATTGCACCAAAACTCTCGTCTTTGGGCCTTCTTTGGGGTAAACCCACACTGAGACACCACTCTCCACTTTTCTTTTTTCATGGCACTTACCATCTCCTAACACACTGTGCCATTTACTTCTTTATACCTCCTTTGTTTACTGTCTATTTCTCCCTGCTAGTATGTAAGCCCTGGGAAGACAGCGACCTCTGTTCATTTTGTTCATTGATATAATGCTTCCCAGGTGGCTCAGATGATAAAGAACCTGCCTACAATGCAGGAGACCTGAGTTTGATCCCTGGTTCAGGAAGATCCCTTGGAGAAGGGAATGGTAACCCACTTCAATATTCTTGCTTGGATAATTCCATGGGCAGAGGAGCCTGCTGGGTTACAGTCCATGGGGTTGCAAAGAGTTGTATACGACTGAGTGACCAATGTGCACATACATTTTAAGACCTAGAGGAGCATCTGGGATAAAGGAAAGGCTCAAAAAATGTTTGTTGAAAGAATTAGTGCAGGATTAAGGCCTGGACACAGGACCCTGGCAGGCTGCACTCCATGGGGTCTCAAAGAGTTGGACTCAACTGAGCAACTAAGTAAAACACAACATTAGGCCTACTTAAGTCTACTCTTGAAGGAGTACCTGTATCATTTAGGGTGTTTTAGCAGCAAGTAATAGAAAAGCCAATTCAAAATACCTAAGGAATACAACTTGCTTTTTCACCTGAGTAGAAGCCTCAGCTTACCGTGGACTCAGGAAAGAGGAGGGTGTAAGAGGATGCTGAGTCGACAATCAGCAGTGTCCACTGAGGTCTTATGGACATCATGAGCCTGTCTTCTGCACAGGAACCTGGGGGGGGGGGTGGGGAGGGAAATAAAGTTGTCTTCTGGGCAGTTCTGTAACTTATAATAAAAGAAACAGAGTAGCCCTCTGGCCAAGTATGAATCTGTCATTAGCTGTAGGTCAAAAATGTGAGCACATTGAATATGAAATATGTCCTCAGAGAGAGAATGGCTAGCAGCGGAGGGGTTAGGGGTGCTGGGAGTCTGGCTGGGCCTGGAGAGGGTCTCTGACTTTATCCCTGCAGAAGCATAGGCTTCCCTGTGGACACGAGTGCTCTCATTATCTTCTCATTCCTTCTCACCAAATGATTTCCTGATTGCCAATTAAGCCTGAGATATACCTCCATGCTCCTAGGGGCAGCTGGCATTCTGGTCACTGGAGAGTTAAAGAAATGAGCCATGTAGTTTATTCAGCCGTCTCTTGGGAGTTCTGTAATTCTTGTCTTTCAGCAGAAGTCTAATCATCTCTGAGTATATTAATTGCTCCAGTTTGGGGCCCTGCAAGGAGAGCTTTGGTGTCAGAAGACATATGTCTGAATCCAGCCCTACCAGGATAGATCTTGCCAGCCATAGATCTTGGAGCAAGTTGCTTAACCTACTCAGTCTCATGTTAAGATGGAGCTAATCATACCTGCTATGGATTTAAAAAG
>SJYA01002192.1:11220-53035 GCA_006410615.1 Neotragus moschatus | reverse complement strand
ATAGCAGCAGACACTGTGGAGAGCCTGTCTTTGACCTCCACAGCCCAACTTCAGCTTTCATAGACAGTCTCTACAAGCTGACAGATTTCCCCCTTTAGCGCCTCATGTTTCTCTTTCACTTTGGGGGGTCCCTCTACCACTGAAGCTTGCCAGGCCTGCCAGGGGCACCTCTGAAGCCTGAGGATTTAATTCCCTCAAGGGTAGCCCTCAACCCAAGAAGGACCAAGTTGGAGGAGAAGTAATCCAGATTTCCTAGCCCTCAGCAGAACAATCCTGAGACGTTCTTCACATGAACTCGCAGAGGGCTTCCAGCATCAGTGAGCTCCCTGCTTGATACAATAGTCACCTACTCACTGACAGACAGTCCACTGGCTTTCCTTCCTTCCCTGTCCCTATTTCTCTTCTCTCTCCACTTGTGCTCTCCAAAATGAGCTAATTGCACCAAAACTCTCGTCTTTGGGCCTTCTTTGGGGTAAACCCACACTGAGACACCACTCTCCACTTTTCTTTTTTCATGGCACTTACCATCTCCTAACACACTGTGCCATTTACTTCTTTATACCTCCTTTGTTTACTGTCTATTTCTCCCTGCTAGTATGTAAGCCCTGGGAAGACAGCGACCTCTGTTCATTTTGTTCATTGATATAATGCTTCCCAGGTGGCTCAGATGATAAAGAACCTGCCTACAATGCAGGAGACCTGAGTTTGATCCCTGGTTCAGGAAGATCCCTTGGAGAAGGGAATGGTAACCCACTTCAATATTCTTGCTTGGATAATTCCATGGGCAGAGGAGCCTGCTGGGTTACAGTCCATGGGGTTGCAAAGAGTTGTATACGACTGAGTGACCAATGTGCACATACATTTTAAGACCTAGAGGAGCATCTGGGATAAAGGAAAGGCTCAAAAAATGTTTGTTGAAAGAATTAGTGCAGGATTAAGGCCTGGACACAGGACCCTGGCAGGCTGCACTCCATGGGGTCTCAAAGAGTTGGACTCAACTGAGCAACTAAGTAAAACACAACATTAGGCCTACTTAAGTCTACTCTTGAAGGAGTACCTGTATCACTTTGGGTGTTTTAGCAGCAAGTAATAGAAAAGCCAATTCAAAATACCTAAGGAATACAACTTGCTTTTTCACCTGAGTAGAAGCCTCAGCTTACCGTGGACTCAGGAAAGAGGAGGGTGTAAGAGGATGCTGAGTCGACAATCAGCAGTGTCCACTGAGGTCTTATGGACATCATGAGCCTGTCTTCTGCACAGGAACCTGGGGGGGGGGGTGGGGAGGGAAATAAAGTTGTCTTCTGGGCAGTTCTGTAACTTATAATAAAAGAAACAGAGTAGCCCTCTGGCCAAGTATGAATCTGTCATTAGCTGTAGGTCAAAAATGTGAGCACATTGAATATGAAATATGTCCTCAGAGAGAGAATGGCTAGCAGCTGAGGGGTTAGGGGTGCTGGGAGTCTGGCTGGGCCTGGAGAGGGTCTCTGACTTTATCCCTGCAGAAGCATAGGCTTCCCTGTGGACACGAGTGCTCTCATTATCTTCTCATTCCTTCTCACCAAATGATTTCCTGATTGCCAATTAAGCCTGAGATATACCTCCATGCTCCTCGGGGCAGCTGGCATTCTGGTCACTGGAGAGTTAAAGAAATGAGCCATGTAGTTTATTCAGCCGTCTCTTGGGAATTCTGTAATTCTTGTCTTTCAGCAGAAGTCTAATCATCTCTGAGTATATTAATTGCTCCAATTTGGGGCCCTGCAAGGAGAGCTTTGGTGTCAGAAGACATATGTCTGAATCCAGCCCTACCAGGATAGATCTTGCCAGCCATAGATCTTGGAGCAAGTTGCTTAACCTACTCAGTCTCATGTTAAGATGGAGCTAATCATACCTGCTATGGATTTAAAAAGAAAAAAAAAAAGCATCTGGAAGCGCTTGGCTTGGGAGCTGGCATGGCTTGTTGCTGCTGCTGCTGCTGCTAAGTTGGTTCAATCATGTCCGACTCTGTGCAACCCCATAGATGGCAGCCCACCAGGCTCCTCGTCCCTGGGATTTTCCAGGCAAGAGTACTGGAGTGGGTTGCCATTGCCTTCTCTGTGGCAAGGGTTAGGAGGTACTGAATGAATAGTAGCTCTCCTGGTCAACACTGGGAACCAGAACCTAGGTCCATTATAAATTCACTGTCCTGCTAGACCAGACAGCCAGTCGACCTTCCCTTGTCAGTTGTCCTACCCCATCTTGAGGCCTCTTTTCCACTAACTTCCGCCTCCTGAAAAAATAGTCCCTTTAAAGATGCCATATCCTTAGGACTCCAATGCCATATTTGTCTTGAGGACTAAACACACTTCACAGCAACAGTTTCTGTGCTGCTTTCTCCACTCATTACAGGCACACACACACACACACACACACACACACACACACACTCATTCACAAGCACAGTACCCCGTTGTCCACCCAGATAATCCATGCAGTCTCCCTGTGGACAAAGACCTATTTGGCACCAACATAAGAGATGGATCCTTGACAGCCAACAAAAGGAGCGGACTTCATTTTAGGTGCTGACTCCAGCATGCTGTTGTCAACTCAGAATAAAGAGATAGTTGTCCAGAAACTTAAGGAGGTTCTTTCCACAGCGTCCTATTATATGGACAGCCACAGTTGCTCTGAGATTTTTAGACACAGTGATAAACTGTGTGCAGTTCCCCAAAAGCAGTCATCCTGGCTGACAGGTAACAGAAGGGAAGGAGATTGGAGGGAAGAGAAGAGCCATAGAATATTCTCCCCTCTGCCTCTCAGAATTCATGCTGAACACCCCAATGCCTAACGTGTAGGTGGATCTGGAACTGGCACACCCACTTTTTCTGCAGTGTTGTAACAAAGACATTATGTATCCAAATCACTATTGGTAGCTTCCTGACTAAAACTTAAATATAGGAGTACCTTGAAGAAGCAAGACTTCTTCCCTCTTCTCTTACCTCTCAGATAATATCATCCACCCTTTTCTTCTCCTTTCAGTCTTTCTTCTATTTTGACCAATCTGTCACTCAAGCTCCTAAGTTGATAGAAAGATTAAAGAAAATCACACTTTCCTAACTGCATTTGAAACTAGGCTTCTGAAAGCCCTGGAATCTTTGGGAAAATCACCTACTCTGACTGGATCTCCTCCCCTCAGGGAGCGTCCTGTGGAAGGAATGTGACTACGAGGGTGACCAAGGAGGATTAAGAGAGCAGGGGAAACAGAAGCCAAAAGTCTGAGGCAAGAGGCTGAGGGTGAGACCCGAATTTTGGCAGTAACAAGGCAAGGTTAAAGGCAAAAACAGAGTCAGGGGCCAAACTCGAAGACTGAGGTGAGACTGAATATGGGAGAATAAGAAAGAACATGAAGAATTCACCGGCAGTCCAGAGGTTAGGATTCTGGGCTTTCACTGTTTGCCGGGGGCCCTGGGTTCAAACCCTGGTTGGGAAAATAAGATCCTGCAGGCAGCATGATGTGTCCGAAAAAGAAAGAAAGAAAGAGCATGAGGCACTGGCGCATGTAGACAGCATAAGGAATCAGGGCTGGGAAATGGACATTTGCAGACCTTTTACTGGGCACATTTGTCTGGAGAGGCCAGGCCCGTTTTAGGGAGCCAGTAAGACAGAACAGGATCCCCTCCTCTCATCTGCCTCTTCAATCCAAGCAGATTAATCTTTGGATTTTAATGACACGGATCTACATTCTCCTACATGAGGCAGACCAAGTCCAACAGTTGGCCCAGAGTGAAATTTCCCACAGGCCAGTACTGACAAAAGGTGCGTGTTCCCTGAAACTGGAGAGAGGATGGGGTGAAGGCAGCTTGGAAATCCCAGAGATTAACAGGATCGGAGCCCAATACTCTTGAGAATGAAGTTTGGGCAGATCTCCAAGCCAAGGAACCAGAAGCAAATATTGGAAATCTGTGGTCAGAGGCCACAGGAGGAGCAAAGAGCAGAGTGTGGCGCTGGGAACTTATTGGAATCACCTGGCCAGGTGTAGGGTGGTCCCCAGGGGCTCTAGCACAGCTCAAAGTGAAGAAGGGTCTGCTTCAGCAAAAGGGCCAGAGCATAAGTCATCTTCCACCCTCTCCACCATCTGTTTTAAAGGTAAGGAATCAGGCGTAGAGCGTTTATGTAATCTTCAGGTCACTGGGGTTTCAGAAGAGGCATGACTCCTAACCAGTATCTGCAGTGTGAGGCTGATGGGACAACATGTGTTCCTGAAACTAATCAAAGCTTTTTGTTTCCATCTGAAAAATGGTAACCATGGAAATATCAATACTAAGCCTGAAGCTTTAGTGGGTGGTGTCATTGTGAATTGTTTTTCAGAGGGGCATGGAGAATGGAGCTTGTCTCTCTTTTGATGGCTCCAAGGATGCTGTTTGTTCTTTAGGGTCACTGAGAGGGGCCCATCAGGCTGATTGTTAGTAACAGAGAGCAGCAACAGTGAGTGCTGCAGACACAGGACAATGCCGTCTGTACACAGTCCATAAACGAGGTCTCAAAACAGGCCATTCCTTCATCAGCAAGTGTTTGCTAAAAAGCTATCAGGTTCTGGAAAGGGACTGAATACNCAAAAATGTGAGCACATTGAATATGAAATATGTCCTCAGAGAGAGAATGGCTAGCAGCTGAGGGGTTAGGGGTGCTGGGAGTCTGGCTGGGCCTGGAGAGGGTCTCTGACTTTATCCCTGCAGAAGCATAGGCTTCCCTGTGGACACGAGTGCTCTCATTATCTTCTCATTCCTTCTCACCAAATGATTTCCTGATTGCCAATTAAGCCTGAGATATACCTCCATGCTCCTCGGGGCAGCTGGCATTCTGGTCACTGGAGAGTTAAAGAAATGAGCCATGTAGTTTATTCAGCCGTCTCTTGGGAATTCTGTAATTCTTGTCTTTCAGCAGAAGTCTAATCATCTCTGAGTATATTAATTGCTCCAATTTGGGGCCCTGCAAGGAGAGCTTTGGTGTCAGAAGACATATGTCTGAATCCAGCCCTACCAGGATAGATCTTGCCAGCCATAGATCTTGGAGCAAGTTGCTTAACCTACTCAGTCTCATGTTAAGATGGAGCTAATCATACCTGCTATGGATTTAAAAAGGAAAAAAAAAAGCATCTGGAAGCGCTTGGCTTGGGAGCTGGCATGGCTTGCTGCTGCTGCTGCTGCTAAGTTGGTTCAATCATGTCCGACTCTGTGCAACCCCATAGATGGCAGCCCAGCAGGCTCCTCGTCCCTGGGATTTTCCAGGCAAGAGTACTGGAGTGGGTTGCCATTGCCTTCTCTGTGGCAAGGGTTAGGAGGTACTGAATGAATAGTAGCTCTCCTGGTCAACACTGGGAACCAGAACCTAGGTCCATTATAAATTCACTGTCCTGCTAGACCAGACAGCCAGTCGACCTTCCCTTGTCAGTTGTCCTACCCCATCTTGAGGCCTCTTTTCCACTAACTTCCGCCTCCTGAAAAAATAGTCCCTTTAAAGATGCCATATCCTTAGGACTCCAATGCCATATTTGTCTTGAGGACTGAACATACTTCACAGCAACAGTTTCTGTGCTGCTTTCTCCACTCATCACAGGCACACACACACACACACACACACACACACACACACACACACTCATTCACAAGCACAGTACCCCGTTGTCCACCCAGATAATCCTTGCAGTCTCCCTGTGGACAAAGACCTATTTGGCACCAACATAAGAGATGGATCCTTGACAGCCAACAAAAGGAGCGGACTTCATTTTAGGTGCTGACTCCAGCATGCTGTTGTCGATTCAGAATAAAGAGATAGTTGTCCAGAAACTTACGGAGGTTCTTTCCACAGCGTCCTATTATATGGACAGCCACAGTTGCTCTGAGATTTTTAGACACAGTGATAAACTGTGTGCAGTTCCCCAACAGCAGTCATCTTGGCTGACAGGTAACAGAAAGGAAGGAGATTGGAGGGAAGAGAAGAGCCATAGAATATTCTCCCCTCTGCCTCTCAGAATTCATGCTGAACACCCCAGTGCCTAACGTGCAGGTCGGTCTGGAACTGGCACACCCACTTTTTCTGCAGTGTTGTAACAAAGACATTATGTATCCAAATCACTATTGGTAGCTTCCTGACTAAAACTTAAATATAGGAGTACCTTGAAGAAGCAAGACTTCTTCCCTCTTCTCTTACCTCTCAGATAATATCATCCACCCTTTTCTTCTCCTTTCAGTCTTTCTTCTATTTTGACCAATCTGTCACTCAAGCTCCTAAGTTGATAGAAAGATTAAAGAAAATCACACTTTCCTAACTGCATTTGAAACTAGGCTTCTGAAAGCCCTGGAATCTTTGGGAAAATCACCTACTCTGACTGGATCTCCTCCCCTCAGGGAGCGTCCTGTGGAAGGAATGTGACTACGAGGGTGACCAAGGAGGATTAAGAGAGCAGGGGAAGCAGAAGCCAAAAGTCTGAGGCAAGAGGCTGAGGGTGAGACCCGAATTTTGGCAGTAACAAGGCAAGGTTAAAGGCAAAAACAGAGTCAGGGGCCAAACTCGAAGACTGAGGTGAGACCGAATATGGGAGAATAAGAAAGAACATGAAGAATTCACCGGCGGTCCAGAGGTTAGGATTCTGGGCTTTCACTGTGTGCCAGGGGCCCTGGGTTCAAACCCTGGTTGGGAAAATAAGATCCTGCAGGCAGCATGATGTGGCCGAAAAAGAAAGAAAGAAAGAACATGAGGCACTGGCGCATGTAGACAGCATAAGGAATCAGGGCTGGGAAATGGACATTTGCAGACCTTTTACTGGGCACATTTGTCTGGAGAGGCCAGGCCCGTTTTAGGGAGCCAGTAAGACAGAACAGGATCCCCTCCGTTCATCTGCCTCTTCAATCCAAGCAGATTAATCTTTGGATTTTAATGACACGGATCTACATTCTCCTACATGAGGCAGACCAAGTCCAACAGTTGGCCCAGAGTGAAATTTCCCACAGGCCAGTACTGACGAAAGGTGCATGTTCCCTGAAACTGGAGAGAGGATGGGGTGAAGGCAGCCTGGAAATCCCAGAGATTAACAGGATCAGAGCCCAATACTCTTGAGAATGAAGTTTGGGCAGATCTCCAAGCCAAGGAACCAGAAGCAAATGTTGGAAATCTGTGGTCAGAGGCCACAGGAGGAGCAGAGCAGAGTGTGGCACTGGGAACTTATCTGAATCACCTGGCCAGGTGTGNAAGGCAGCCTGGAAATCCCAGAGATTAACAGGATCAGAGCCCAATACTCTTGAGAATGAAGTTTGGGCAGATCTCCAAGCCAAGGAACCAGAAGCAAATGTTGGAAATCTGTGGTCAGAGGCCACAGGAGGAGCAGAGCAGAGTGTGGCACTGGGAACTTATCTGAATCACCTGGCCAGGTGTGGGGTGGTCCCCAGGGGCTCTAGCACAGCTCAAAGTGAAGAAGGGTCTGCTTCAGCAAAAGGGCCAGAGCATAAGTTATCTTCCACCCTCTCTACCAACTGTTTTAAAGGTAAGGAATCAGGCGTAGAGCGTCTATGTAATCTTCAGGTCACTGGGGTTTCAGAAGAGGCATGACTCCTAACCAGCATGTGCAGTGTGAGTCTGATGGGACAACATGTGTTCTTGAAACTAATCAAAGCTTTTTGTTTCCATCTGAAAAATGGTAACCATGGAAATATCAATACTAAGCCTGAAGCTTTAGTGGATGGTATTGTGAATTGTTTTTCAGAGGGGCGTGGAGAATGGAGTTTGTCTCTCTTCTGATGGCTCCAAGGATGCTGTTTGTTCTTTAGGATCACCGGGAGGGGCCCCATCAGGCTGATTGTTAGTAACAGAGAGCAGCAACGGTGAGCGCTGCAGACACAGGACAATGCCGTCTATACACAGTCCATAAACGAGGTCTCGAAACAGGCCATTCCTTCATCAGCAAGTGTTTGCTAAAAAGCTATCAGGTTCTGGAAAGGGACTGAATACTGAAGTGTAATTCTCTGTCTTCAAGATATTAACACACTCAGGTAAATCAATAGGAAGCCCTTAGTTCTACTGTTAAGTAGTGACAATAAATCCAAGAGTTCAAAGAAGGTCAAGATAGTATGGATTGGTACAGTTTCTTTCTCTCTTTCTTCCATCTTTCCTTCCACAATATTCATGGAGAGCACATACAAAGGGCTGGGATCTTCAGCAAACAAGGCAGAGAGGGTTCTGCCCTTCTGGAGCTTGCAATCTAGTTGAGAAAGCTTCATTGCCCTGAAGAATAGGTAGAGTTTAAAATGACTAATAGGAGTGGGGAGTGTTTTATGTCAGGGTCAACTGTAAGAACACAGTCATGTCTGAGGATCAGGGGAGCAAGGTAGGGAAATAATTGGACTGTCAAAGGGATGCTTGGCAATACTGTTCTGGTATAAAGGAGCTCTTTTATAAGGCAGGTGAGCCAAAGGGGCAATTTAAGTTTATCTATCCACTAACTTTCTTTTCATTTTCATTTCTATGTTTCTCAAGAGAATGGTTTCTTTCTCATAGATCTGAATTTCCAGCTTGGATTTGACCTTCCTTAAGGCAATGGCAACCCACTCCAGCACTCTTGCTTGGAAAATCCAATGGACAGAGGAGCCTGGGAGGCTGCAGTCCATGGGGTCGCTAAGAGTTGGACACGACTGAGTGACTTCACTTTCACTTTTCACTTTCATGCATTGGAGAAGGAAATGGCAACCCGCTCCAGTATTCTTGCCTGGAGAATCCCAGGGNATCCAATGGACAGAGGAGCCTGGGAGGCTGCAGTCCATGGGGTCGCTAAGAGTTGGACACGACTGAGTGACTTCACTTTCACTTTTCACTTTCATGCATTGGAGAAGGAAATGGCAACCCGCTCCAGTATTCTTGCCTGGAGAATCCCAGGGATGGGGGAGCCTGGTGGGCTGCCGTCTATAGGGTCACACAGAGTCGGACATGACTGAAGCGACTTAGCAGCATCAGCAGGAGCATACTATCTTATTTCTGTTACTTTCTTACAGGAAACCATTGTAGTTCAGGACGCAGCCAGCCATAGTGGAAACATGGTCAACCTGGATAGATGTCAATGAGTGTGGAAATGTGGAAATGCAGGGAGGCAGGGTCACCACTTAGAAGTCAAGGCTTCAGGAGAACTACAGTTCAAACCCTGGCACTGTAACCCACACTTGGAGGCACGGTCGTTAGGCAACAATTGCCAGTGAGAATGCAGCCCCATCGAGCTGTATTGATTAATCTGTTCTATATGGCAGGTGCAGGCCTCCCAGGTGGTTCAGTGGGTAACAAATCAGCCTGCAATGCAGGAGACTCAGGAGACGCAGGTTCAATCCCCAGGCTGGGAAGATCCCCTGGGGAAGGGCATAGAAACCCACTCCAGTATTCTTGCCTGAACAATTCCATGGACAGAGGAGCCTGGTGGGCTACAGTCCATGGGGTCACACAGTGTCAGCACGCATGTCCCAGGTGTGCTCCTGGGTGAGTAAAGGAGAGTCATTGGAAAATGGTCCAAGGCTCCCATCTTTGCACAGCATAAACATCTACAGAGACAACTGGAATAATACTAATAACATTCTAGAATTAGAAGGTCCTGTAGGGGAGTAGAGAAAAGGAAGGCTAACCACTTTAATCAACTTACAGAAAGCTTGGAAGGAATAAAAGGATTAAGTGGTGTGGGCCAGGCTGATATCTGGGCTGAACTGGAAGTCTAGCCATTCTGTGAGCACACCATACATTGAAGCAACTCTGAAGCTAGGCCATGTATTAAGCAAAGCTCTATCCTATGCAGAGTGGCTTACATGTGTAACCCTAATGTCAGCTGGGGTCACCTAGCCACTCCAGACCTAGATGAAATCATTAGAATGATGATTACACATGTTATGGAAGTTCAAAGCCTTTTAAAAAAATATCCCTGCCAATTCTTGATGAATTTGTTACCTTTAATGTGTTCTCTGTTCTACACTACAGCAACTCAGAAAAATTTCATCTCCTTCCTTTATTTAGAAGACAAAATCAAAACAAAATAAACAAACCCTCTCAACATTGAAAACATTTATGAGTATAATAATTATGATTCTAATATCCCAACTAAAGAGCCAAGAAAAACAATTTTAAGTTAAACATTAGTCATCTCCCTTTTAAAATTGTTCTTCAGCCTTCCTGATTCGGGAACTTTCACTGGCCATTTGCCCCTGTGTCCATGGTACTGCTCTCTCTCTCAATAACCTTCTCCACCCCGGTCTCTTTCCCCTTATCTGTTTCCCTCCTCCCAGAAAAATTCAGCATTGAAAGCCTTGGCCATTTAGAAAAACAGATTAGAAGAAAAAAGAGGGTCTTAGGGTCAGAGTGAGGGTAGCTGATGAATAATCTCTAAAATGTTGACTTTTCATTGCAGTCTAGTCTTTGGCATGCTTACCAAGGTTAGGAGAAGGGTTTGAATAAAGAGGCTGTTGTTGGACAGAAATCTAAGACATAGCCATGCTTTCACTATTTCCTTCCTTCAAATCAAAATCTTATTGTCCTGGATCTCATTCCCTGTTCTCTTTTTCCTGAGAATGGATGAATAGGCCAATGGGTCAATCAGACACTGAATCATGGAGCAAACATCTGAGGGGAAGAAAGGAGGAACAAAGACCAACCACTTCTCATCAGACATCTGCTGTTTGCCAGGCACTTTATTAAATAGCTATGCTTAAGGGAACTTACACACTCTCATCTGAGCCCTTGGTTTCATACTTGAGAAAACTGAGGTTTGCCAAAGTGAGAAGGTTGCTCAACATCTTGTACCAAAGACAATATCAGACACCTTTCAAGCTTGACTCAGCCTAGTGTTCTAAAGAGCTTCACCCTTTCTTCATCCTTCAAGAAAATTCCTAAGAAGGACATTCAAAGTATAACTTTCAGACAGTATAGTATGGTAACATGGATAGTTTAGTGGAAGGGAGGGAAATAATTTGGTGTGGTGGTGGTGGTGGGGAGCCGAAAGGCAGATCAGATCTAGTCCAGTCTTGTAAGAAAACTCCAGAACCTTACTGCTGCCATGATACTTGCCAGTGCAGACAAGGTGTTGGTGTTTGACAACATTCCTCCTTGGTCTAGTGTTAAGGCTGGTACATTTGGCTTTTGACCCAAGGGAACACAGCTTATCTTCCCAGAGTAAGCAGTCAATGAAATTATGTCTCTCCATAATCCTGTGTCACAGATTTGGATGGACTACTCAAGAAGTCTTCAGCTTTTACCATGGTAGACTTCCTACAACAAAGTGTCCTTAAGACCAGTGGTCTCACTTAAGTTTGGAGTATCAGTGAGGCTTTGTGTGATCTCAAGAGTCCAGGTCCTTCTCCAAGAGAATTTCAACTCTAAAGGCGCATGTGGTCTAACAGGTGGAACTGGCTCAGTGAAATCACTATTGTTTTGGGCCATTCAACAAAAGCCAAAGACCCACCATGCCTTTGGCTAAAGACATTGGTTCAGTGACATGCACATTACTCATACTGGAAAAAACCCAGAGCTCCTTCTTCAAATATAGGTAATGCTCTGCTATATGCAATACTTGACTTAAGCTAATTTGAGTTGATTCCTCTCACTTTCACTAAGAGTCATAAAAAGTATAGTAATCTCCTAGTTTAAAACATAGAGAGTGGGACTTCCCAGGTGGCTCAGTGGTAAAAAAAACCTTCCTGCCAATGTTAGAAGACTCAAGTTCAATCCTTAGGTTGGGAAGATCCCCTAGAGAAGGAAGTGGAAGCCCACTCCAACACCATGGATAGAGGAGGCTGGTAGGCTACAGTCCATAGGGGTTGCAAACAAGTTGGGCACAATTTAGCAACTAAACAACAACAGCACTTAACACAAAATAGTGAAGCCACAGATCCTTATTAAATGAAATTGAAAATCAGAGCAATTTTTTGAATAGGTAAAAAAATCACAATCATAAAGACAGCAGCTTCCAAAGCAATATAAATTGGGTTCTAATTATTTTAGGTGTACTAGCCTTGTTTCTCCAACCAATGAGAAAACTCTAGAACACCAAATCCCTGATTATATAGTCTGGTATTTCCAAAAGTGAATTGTATACATACACAGTAGGTATTCAGAAAATTTTATTTAATTGAAGGGCTCTGAATGCAATTGGAACCCCCGATGTTTAATGATACAATCCCTTAATAAAGGCTACCCAGAGGTCACAGTCTGGAGCACCAGCGTTAAACTCAGCAAATGAGTTTAAATGAATATAAAGTTCTGCTTGGCCCACTCCATCGCTAATGAGGAAGGTACTGATCTTTAGCAAGTCATGCAGTTAATGGAGATTTCAACAGATCCTTGGGCATGTAACAAACCCTCTCTGTCACATGCCTGCCAACGCCTGTTTTCTAACCTGGAGGCTATTGTTTCACTCACTATTTGACATTAAACATTGATGACTTCACCAGATATTGAGAACTTGGGCTCAGGTCTCAACAGGTAGGAAGGCTTTGAACTTGCCATCTGTGTAGACTCCAGAATTTTCAGGCACTTCAACTTTCTGGCTGCAGGGGCTTAATTACAGATTCCAGCGGAAGAGGAGGATGCCTGCAAAAGCAGGAAGTGGGAGAGGAAGGCAAGTTGCTGTTGGAATGCTGAGAAGGTCCAACCCCTTGGGAGGAGTCTAACTTACCATCTTACCATTAACCAACACTATAAATCTCTAATTTCCCAATGCCTTCTTGATGTCAGTCTACATATTGATTAGATAGCTGGGTGGCAAGAGGTAGGTGCAGTGGAGTGAGGAAGGGGGAAAGTGAGTTTAAGATGAACGGATAATCAGCCAAGTAAAAGGAAGAACAAAAGAAGCAGACAAGGGAGGAGGAGGAGAAGGAGAGGAAAGGGAGAAGAAAATAAAGCCGAATTCCTCTTTGAATCTCAATTCTGTGACCATTATCTCTTTCTTTAAAACAATTAATTTTTATTGGAGTATAGTGACTTTATAATATTTGGTCAGTTTCTACTGCACAGCAAGGTGAATCAACTGCACAGTTTATACCCATCTTTTCTTTTGTGAATTTCCCTCCCATTTGGTGTGACAGTGATCTCTTGGTAAGATTTTTCAGTGCCGAAAATAGAACCCCAGAGGTAGGGGTCATGTGATCAAGCTTCAGGGAGTTCAGCAACCCAGAAACCTAGATCCTGCTTAACCACTAAGTAGCCAACTTGGGTGGTCACTTCCTCTCTTGGGGCCTTGGTTTTTGCCTACTGTGTGAAAGAGTAGGACCAAACCAGCTCTCTGCAAACTTTGTCTTTAAGGTTGCAGCATTGTATTTTGTGCAGAAGCACAAATGAAGCAAATAAAAACGGAATGGTATTGAAAGTAGTGGAGAGGGCTGACATTACCCTGAGTTTGCTATCTTCATAAAAACCTCCAAATGCCNGTTAATCACTCAGTCATGTCCACCTCTTTGCGGCCCCAGGGAGTGTGGTCTCTGTCCACAGAATTCTCCAGGCAAGAATACTGGAGTCTTGACCCAGGGGTCAAACCCAGGTCTCCTGCCCTACACGCAGATTATTTGTTGTCTGAGCCACCAGGGAAGTAGGAAGGACATAATGTGATGAGTCAGAAGAATCTGGGAAGGTATATCTCAGACAGGGCTGGAAAAGGGATCCGGTCTGAAGGCTTGTCCAGAAGAAACAGGGCGTAGTTGAGATATATCCCAAGGAGGAGGGGTGTCTCTGAACTTGTGCATACAAATTGGTAGAATTTCTTGAACTTCAAGAGTTTCTTACAGATTGGAAGATGACAGGGAAACCATGATGGNAATCTGGGAAGGTATATCTCAGACAGGGCTGGAAAAGGGATTCTGTCTGAAGGCTTGTCCAGAAGAAACAGGGCGTAGTTGAGATATATCCCAAGGAGGAGGGGTGTCTCTGAACTTGTGCATACAAATTGGTAGAATTTCTTGAACTTCAAGAGTTTCTTACAGATTGGAAGATGACAGGGAAACCATGATGGCTATGAGAATTAAAGACATACCTGGTTTATCTAATGGTAAGTCAGAAAATATATGAAGAGTCATCTAAGGGAATTCCCTAACAGACATACCTGGTTTATCTAATGGTAAGTCAGAAAATATATGAAGAGTCATCTAAGGGAATTCCCTAACAGTCCTAACAGTTAAGACTGCACGCTTTCACTTCTGAGGGTTCAATCCTGGCCAGGGAACTAAGAATCTCAAGCTGCATGGTAAAGCCAAAAAAAAAAAAAAGTCATCAGATCTGACCTCCTTTCCTTGTTGCCTGGACCATAGTATCTCTTTCCATCCTAATGAATGTGGCTATAGATTTTGAAGCTAAGCAGATGCTACCTCTAAAAGTTTTATACAGGAAATTGTCATACTGTCATGAATCCAGGATTGACAAGGTTCAGGGTCCTGCCAATCTCTTTGACCACTGGTCTAGAAAACTACAAAAGTTCTAAATTATTTGCTATAACAGGTCTTAGCCCTAAAATGAATTTCAGTAATGATGGCAGAAGTTGTGATCATCACTATTGTGAGCCTTAATGACTCAGAAGGCTGGAGACCAGCTGTAGTGCTGATTTCTAGACGCTGTAAAGGTCTATCTCTTGAGAAAATGAGAGAGAAACTTTGCTTCCTTGTAGCCACCTGAAGTTGGCAACTGAAATAATTTGTACTGCTACAGTAATCCACAGGACTTCCCTGGTGGCTCAGTGGTAAAGAATTCACCTGCATTGCCAGACATACAAGAGTCACAGTTTTGATCCCTGGTTTGGGAAGATCCCAGGGAGGAGGGCGTGGCAACACACTCCTATATTCTTGCCGGGAAAATCCTGTGGACAGAGGAGGCTGGCAGGCTACAGTTCATGGGATTGCAAGGAGTCGGCTACGACTGAAGCAACTGAGCAGGCATGCTCAGTAATCCACAGATTAGTTTAGAAGGATAATGTCAGTGGTTCCCAGAGAACTCAAGATCTAGAGATCCCTAGAAATCAGGAAATCTACCGTAAGTGTGTGCCTGATGGAGACGAGCCATCAGTTAGACCGTAAACTGCAAGATGTTACAAAACTGGTCTGTGCTTCTGAGTTGTCTGTCCACAGCACTATCTGGATGAAAATGGGGAAACCAGCCAACAAACACGTAAAGAGATGCTAGGCTTCATTTGTGACTAAAGAAATGCAAATTAGGGCAACAATGAGATGTCATTTTTTTCACTTATCTGATTGGCAAAACTCTTACGTTTGATAATACCCTTCGATGGCAAGGATCTGGGCCAAAAGTAATTTTCATACACTTTCCATGAAGGGTAATTGATGCAATCTTCTGGAAGATAATTTAGTTTTATCTATCATAATTAAACAGACTTGCATTCAGCTAGTAACTTTCCTGCTAGGAAAGACTCCATGGTATGGCTGTATTTACAAGAATCTGTCAACATATACGCTTGAGGACAGTATTTGTTGTAGTTTATAAGACAATACCAATAGAACCAACCCAAGCACCTAACAATAGGAAACTGGTTAAATATAGTGCACCGTAATACTGGATAGCTGAATCAGAGATGAAGCTGAAAATCTGGGGAGACCCTTGCAGCTAGACATCTTAGCACAGAGCACAAGAGAGGAGAGAGTTGTGCAGAGAGAGAACTCTGGAAACCAGCAGAAGTTTCCCCTCAAATATTCATCATAGTATGATCAGACATGTGAAAGAACTACCCAAGGCCTGGGGTAGAAACATACAAAAGGATTAGTGAAAACAGTATACAATGCTCACACAGGGCTAGGAATAGTGCTCATTCCCACCAACTGGACTGGAAAAATCTTATAACTCACAGGAAATTAGACAGAATGTTCAAGAAGGGGCTTGCAGTGGTGGGGGTTATTTAGCTCTAGACTAAACACAGCTCTGGTCCCACCCAAAGATCTTAAAAGCAAAGTCCAAATGGATCAAAAGTCTCCAAGTATTTCAAGAATGTCCCAGAACAAAGCTCAAAACTATTTATAGAAATACAAATATGCAGCACCCATCGAGGTAAAATTTACAGTGTCTGGCAATTAATCAAAGATTACCAGGCATGAAAACATGAAGGAAAATACAATCCATAATAAAGAGAAAGACCGATCAATTGCAACAGACCCAGAACTGAAACAGATGTGAGAATTAGCAGACAAGAGCTTTCAAATGGTTATTATAATTGCTTTCCATGTGTTCAAAATGTTAAAGATATTGAAAATATTTTAAAAATAAGTCAAATTTCTAGAGGCACAAACAAGACATTGAGCTACTATCACTTTCATACACTGCTGGTGGAAATATAGAATGAAACCCATTTTTGAAAGCAATTTGACAATTTCTTAAAAAGTTAAACATATATTTACCATGTATTCTAACTATTCTACTCCTAGATACTTACCCAAGACATATGTCCATATAGATGTTTGTACATAAATGTTCAAAGCAACTTTATCTGTAACAGTCAAAACCTAGAAACAGCTCAAACAGCCATCGCCAAGTGAATGGATAAACTGTGGCTTAACCATATAATGGTATACCAGCAGCAATAGAAAGAGTGAACTGGATGAAGTTCAAAAGGTTGATTCTAGAAGCAAGAATCCAAAGCAGAAAGAGTAATTAATGTGTGACCCCACTTATATAAAAATCTTGACCAAAAATGTCTATCAAATGATTGTGTGTAAACAAGGCAAAGAGACAAAGAGGGAGGAGAGGGAAGACTGCAAAGAGGAACGGAAACCTTTTGAGGAGGGCTGACTGTGTTCATTAACTTGATCGCAGCGATGGTTTCGTGGGTGTATACATTTTTTAAACTTATCATTTGTATACTTTAAATATGTATAGTTTATTCTATGTCCAGTATATGTCAACAAAGCTGTTACAAATAAAATAAGAGGTGGGATCATCTTCACATATGGAAAGACTTCCGAAATACATGGTTAATTGAAAAAATACAATGGTCACTAGATCCATATCTAAAACATACAGTCATATATGCCTAAAATATTTCTGAAAAGGTAAAAATAACCATTGTTAACAGGAAATAACAACCCACTCCAGTATTCTTGCCTGGNAACAAAGCTGTTACAAATAAAATAAGAGGTGGGATCATCTTCACATATGGAAAGACCTCCGAAATACATGGTTAATTGAAAAAATACAATGGTCACTAGATCCATATCTAAAACATACAGTCATATATGCCTCAAATATTTCTGAAAAGGTAAAAATAACCATTGTTAACAGGAAATGACAACCCACTCCAGTATTCTTGCCTGGGAAATGCTATGGACAGGGGAGACTGCTGGGCTACAGTCCAAAGGGTCACAGAGAATCAGACATGACTGAGTGACTAAGCACATTGTTAATAGTGGTTATCTTAAGGAGATGGCCTAGGGATAAAACAAAAAAATTTTATTATCACTTTTAATCATTTAAATTATCTTCCAATAAGTACATGTTTTATTTAAAGTAAATGTCATCTGGGGTTTCATGAGCCGTAGAATAGAGAAACATTTTTGTTTTCTTATTTTTCTATATTTAAATATTTATTTTTGAAAAAAGAAATTAGAGGAGCAGACTCTTTGGAAAACAGTTTGGCAGTTTCTTAAAAAAAAAATGCTGTCGATCCTTGAACAACGCAGGAATCACGGGCACCAACTCCTGTGCAGTAGAAAATCCATTTATAACTTTGTAATGGGTCCTTCTTTAGCCCCCGTTCCTTATCCACAGATTCAACCCACTGTAGATCTTGTAGTGTAGTAGTGTAGTACACACTTATTGAAAAACAGCCACATAAGTGGACCTGGGCAGTTCAAATCCAGGTTGTTCAAGGGTGAACTATATATATTTTCGATAAAATCCATTAATTTCATTCCTGTGAATGTACCCAACAGACATTAAAATGTATGGCCAAACAAAAGTGTAAACGTGAATGTTCATAGCAGCTTTATTTATTACAGTGAAAAATATTCACCAACTGGTGACTAGATAAACAAAATGCATCATATCCAAGCAATGGAATACCACGCCAGAGTTAAAAGAACCAACTGCTAATACATGATACAATGTGAATGACCGGCAAAAACATAACATTAAGCTAAAGAAACTCGAAGCAGAAGACTACATATTGTGTGATTCCATTTATGTGAAATTCTAGAAGAAGTAAATATATAGAGACAGAATGCAAATCAGTGGTTGCCTAAGATAGCAGGTGAGAAGAGAGAATAACTATAAACAGGCACAGCAGGAACTTTGGGGGATGATGGATGTGTTCTCAAGCCTGTGATGAGTGCACAACTCTACAAATTTACAAGTCATTGAATTATAGATGTACCAGGGCTGGAGTCTATGGTATGTAAATTATACCATGTTAAAGACTTAAAAACCCAAACCAACAAATGTGAAATCAGCAATGAAGTCAGTTGTTGCAGGAGATTCTTATTTTTCCCATGCAAGCAGATGGAACTGTCTAAATGCTAAAATGCAGTAAGACCTCTATGCTCTTAGGGCTGAAGTAAGCTGTTCCAGAATTGCTACAGGTATTAATAGATAAGGCTGCTCCAGCTACAAGGTGAGGATAGCAGTTAGATATTGTCTTCTTTGGGTGGATTTCCGTTTCAAATGTACAGAAGGGTCTGGCATAAAATCAGCAGGAACACAGATAGCCCAGAGAGGTAGCATGTAGCAGTGAAGAAGGTAGGCTCTGAAATCAGACAGATCTGGCTGCAATTCCAGCTTTATCACTCCCTACCTGATAGGGTTATTGTGAGGCTGAAGTGAGACCAGTTCAGTCGCTCAGTCGTGTCCGACTCTTTGCAGCACCATGGACTGCAGCACGCCAGGCTTCCTTGTCCATCAGCAACTCCCAGAGCTTACTCCAATTCACGTCTATTGAGTCAGTGATGCCACACAACCATCGAATCCTCTTTTGTCCCCTTCTCCTCCTGCCTTCAACCTTCCCCAGCATCAGGGTCTTTTCCAATGAAGTGAGATGATACATGTGATATGTGTGATACAAAGTAAGATCATAAAGATCTTCAATCTGCATGTCCTTAAAGCAGTAAGGATGTGCAGACTTATCCATATTCTTTTGCTGGGTCCTTTCTTACCAGATCGTTGGTAAGCTGATGGGAACTAAGGAGCCGAAGAGGCAGATAAAGATGTCCACTCTGTTTGAAAGCAGGTCTCTTTGGCCAAGGTCACTTCTCTGCTTCATGTGCTTTAGGTCAGGGTTTCTAAATTAAGTTTTTAATTGAACTTTTTATTTTGAGATAATTGTGGATTCATATGCAGATGTAAGAAATAATACAGAGAGATGCCATGTATCCTTTACTCAGTTTCCTCCAGTAATATCTTGAAAACTATAGTATTTTTTATATTAACTCCGTGATCCATCTTGAGTTAATTTTTTATAGAGTGTAAGGTTTAGATCAAGGTTCATTTCCCATCCCTCACAATGGATGTCCAATTGTTCTAGCATCGTTTGTAAAAGCTCTATTCTTCCATTGAATTGCTTTTGCACTTTTTGTCAAAAACCAGTTCATATTTGTGTGATATTATTGTAGGTTGCCTTATCATTCCATTGATTTATGTGTCCAGCCCTCCATCAATACTATACTGTTTTGATTATTGTAGATATGTGTTAAGCCTTATTATCAAATACAGTGAATCCTCCCACTAAATCCTTTTTAAAGATTATTTTAGCTATTCTTGAGTGTGTGTCATTCCATATAAATTTTAGAATAAATGTGTCTGTTTTGCAAAAATTTTGCTGTGAATTTTATAGAAATTATATTAAACCTATAGATCAACTTAGGGAGAATTAATATCTTTACCATGATGAGTCTTCCAATCCATAAATACTCTATGTTTTTCTATTTATTTAGAGGTTCTTTGATTTCTTTAATAAGCATTTTGTAATTTTCAGTTTTATTAAGTTTTAGTTTTCTTTGGAGTACTTATAAATGGTACTGTGATTTTAATATCAATCCCCCACCATGTTCATTGCTGTGATTTTAATATCAATCCCCCAGCATGTTCATTGTTAGTATACAGAAATGTAAAAAATTTTTGCTTGCTGATCTTGTATCCTATAACCTTACTAAACTCACTTATCAGTTCCAGAGTTCCTTGGCTTTTTTTTTCACATAGCCATTTTCTCGTGTCATTTATAAATAAGGACCCTTTTATTTCTTCTTTTTCAGTTTGAGTCTGTTTATTTCTTTGCCTTGTTTTATTGTTCTAGCTAGAACTGCCAGTACTGTGTTGAATAAGAGGAATGAGAAGTATCCTTGCTTTGTTCCTGATCTTAGGAAGAATTCAGTCTTTCACCATTGTGTGTAATACTAGCTCTAGGGTTTGGTTGCTTTTATTTTATTTTTTTTGTAGATGCTTTTTATCAAGTTGAGGTTCTCGCCATTCCTACCTTGTTGAAGAGTTTTTATCATGAAGAGATATTGGATTTCTTTTGCTTTCTCCAAACCAATTGATATGACCTAATGATTCTTATTTTTCTTTATTCTATTGACATGGTAGATTGCATAAACCAGTCCTGTATACCTGAAATAAAGCCCACTTAGTCGATGTCCACTTAGTCCACTTAGTCAATTCTTTTTATGTATTGTTGGATTCAATTTGCTAATATTTTCTTGAGGAATTTTGAATCTACTTGGTAGGGATATTGATGTGCAGTTTACTTTTGGGGGCTGTTTTTGTCTGATCCTATATCAAGGTAAGTGGCGCTCATATAATGAGGTGAGTTCAGTTCAGTTCAGTCACGTCACTTAGTCATGTCCGATTCTTTGCGATCCCATGAATCACAGAACGTCAGGCCTCATTGTCCATCACCAACTCCCAGAGTTCGTTCAAACTCATGTCCATCGAGTTGGTGATGCCATCCAGCCATCTCATCCTCTTTCATCCCCTCTCCTCCTGCCACCAATCCCTCCCAGCATCAGAGTCTTTTCCAGTGAGTCAACTCTTTGCATGAGGTGGCCAAAGTACTGGAGTTTCAGCTTTAGCATCATTCCTTCCAAAGAAATCCTAGGGCCGATCTCCTTCAGAATGGATTGATTGGATCTCCTTGCAGTCCAAGGGACTCTCAAGAGTCTTCTTCAACACCACAGTTCAAAGCATCAATTCTTCGGCACTCAGCTTTCTTCACAGTCTGACTCTCACATCCATACATGACTACTGGAAAAACCATAGCCTTGACTAGACAGACCTTTGTTGGCAAAGTAATGTCTTTGCTCTTCAATATACTATCTANAAATTAATGTTATTGGATATTGTTGATTTCCAATGTTGTGTTAGTTTCTGCTGTATAGCAAAGTGATTCAGCTATACATATACATATATCTACTCTTTTTAGATTCATTTCTCTTATAGATCACTATAGAGTATTAAGGAGAGTTCTAGTAGATTCTTATTAGTTATCTATTTTGTATACAATGGTGTGTATATGTCAATCCCAATCTTCCAATTTTCCCCTCCCCTGCACTTTTCCCCTTGGTAACTATAAGTTTGTTTTCTACATCTGTGACCCTATTTCTGTCTTGTAAATCAGTTCATTTGCACCATTTTTTAAAATTCCACATATAACCAATACGACAGGTGGACTATGATCACACGATATTTGATTTTCTCTGTTTGACTTACTTCAGTCAGTATGGCAATCTCTAGGTCCATCCATGTTGCTGGAAATGGCATTATTTCATTCTTTTTTTATGACAATAATATTCCATAGTATATGCATATCACATCTTCTGTATCCACTCACGCATTAAATATCTAATCTCAGCTCAACGTCTGCATCTAGGAAATTATGAACTAATCCAAGTGGTAGGAAGAGTGGTGTGCTATCCCTCAGGATNTCCATAGTATATGCATATCACATCTTCTGTATCCACTCACGCATTAAATATCTAATCTCAGCTCAACGTCTGCATCTAGGAAATTATGAACTAATCCAAGTGGTAGGAAGAGTGGTGTGCTATCCCTCAGGATGCAGTCTATGCATTGTCAGAAACTTTCTATGACGCCACAACTCTAGTAGGAAGAAGTATAGGTCTGGGAACCAAGGGGTAGAAATAATAGTGACCCACTCTCAATAACCCACTTGCGGATTTTGTCCTTTACTTCCCACAGCTCTGGGCTCTACCGNAGGATACAGTCTATGCATTGTCAGAAACTTTCTATGACGCCACAACTCTAGTAGGAAGAAGTATAGGTCTGGGAACCAAGGGGTAGAAATAATAGTGACCCACTCTCAATAACCCACTTGCGGATTTTGTCCTTTACTTCCCACAGCTCTGGGCTCTACCGGATTGGAGGTCCTGGTTCCCAAAGGGGCCACACACCTGCCAGGTGACACAAGGGTCTCATTGAACTACAAGCCCCAACAGTGTGTTTCTAGCTTCCTTGTGTCCAAGGACCAGCAGTAAAAGAGTCCTCATATTTCCAAGGTTAATTGACCTTGATCAGCTGGAGGAGAAAGGACTGATTGTTTAATTGGGAAAAGGAGGAATACCTGTGCAACCCGTGTAATACACTTGTGGCCTAAGGGACAAAAAATTGGACAGAGATTATGGAAAACGAAGATCGGAATGGAAAGAGCAATCTATGGTTCTTTCTCATTGCGTTGTCAGCATCACTGGCCAGATAGGATGACTCCGTACTAGAGTTGGTATTCCTTGAAGTCATAGTTAATCTGTTCTTGGAGGATAGATAGTGTGTCTTACAAAAAATGCCTGGCATACATGTGGTCTATTAATGCTGGTTGAATAAGTGAATGAAGGTTTTAAGAAGGACTGTATGTTTTTCTCTTTTTAAAGCCTACCCAATATACTTAGAACCAGCAATTTTCGGAGAAAACTGTATTGTTTATTGACACGCAACCATCTGAGACTTGTTCTGTGTTGTCCCTGCTTTCAAGGAGAAGGGACCCCCCTTGCTTTCCACTTTCAGATTTCAGTTGTTTTCTGAGGCCAAGGAGGTCTCCTGCCCTTGAGTCCTCTGTCTTGTCCCTGAATCTTTCTAGTTAGGACAGCAGAGCTTTGGCAGGTGGCCCTGGAGAACAGGGATGGTCCAAGAAAGGTAACGGAGTCAACCAAGGCCTGGAGGTATAAGGGGAAAGATAGTTCTCAGAAAACTGTGTAAATCATATGCTTTAAACACAAACGCAATTGAAGGAATTTCATGAAACATGAGCAGCTAAAGGCCAAACTTTATAGAGACTCAGTTGCCAGCCTAAGTTTAAATTTTTCTTGTGTAGGCATTAATAAAGTTCGCTCAGTTGTGTCCAACTGTCTGTGACACCATGGACTGTAGCCTGCCAGTCTCTTCTGCCCATGGAATTCTCCAGGCAAGAATTCTGGACTGGGATGTCATTCCCTTCTCCAGGGGATCTTCCTGACCCAGGGATCAAATCTTGGTCTCCTGCATTGCAGGCAGACCCTTTACTGTCTGAGCCACCAAGGAAGCCCATGAAAGGCATTGGGAGGCCATAAGTATTTCTGAGCAGTGGGGATCCAGTGTCAGATACTAATTCTAGAAAGCTTTCTCTGGAGTGGAGTGGGTGATGGAGCAGAGGCCAGAAAAAATCCAGCAGGGAGAACGTTTAACTTGGACAGTACAGTGGAAATAGGATATTCAAGAGATATTCAAGAGAAAGTAGGATATTCAAGAGATATTTATCAATGCAATTCAGCAGGCTACAGCCTGGAGGTGGTGGTAACCTTGACTAAGTTATATAAAAATTGAGATAGCCTATGTTAAACAATATGCTGTTAAATCTCAACACAATGGGTACATAACAGGGGCATTGTCCTCTTATTTTGATGCTCATCCTCCTTCAGAACCTTTCTCTAAAGGTACAAGTAAGTACAAGGTACTGCTAATGGCTTTCTCCCTTCTTGTAATATCTATTTCTTTTTCTTGATATAGAGCAAAAATTTTGAGAGAACTGTAGCTCTTTCACCCATCAAAGTGTCCACGAAGGCCAACCATTCATTTTTTTTAAAAAGTTAGTATACTTCTACCCCACTTTTCAAATAATTGACTTTGTGCACATTTTTGTGCATTTCCTACTCATATTCAAGCTATTTTTACATGAAATTAGTTGTAATTGTTCCTTTTTGTATGACATGTATTATAAACTTACCTTCTCTCCTTACTGATAAGGCTTAAGGCAAGGTGGTGCTCCTTCCCTTCCCTTCTGTGTCTGCCACACTGCTGGTTCATGGGAAAGGCTGAACAAATACCTAATTGGTAACCTAGCTCTGCCAAAAATCCCTGGCTGAGGTGGATTGACTTTTGTCCCCTCTTTACTTTTGGAAAGATTCATCTCAACATTAGTGCTCTAAAAGTGTCAGTTTGCACTGGGCAAGTAATCTCTTACATATAGCAAAGTAGGAAGAAAATAATAAGCAGTAAAGAAACTGACCCTGATTCAACGTGGAAATGGCATGTGAACAGAGAAACAAAGATAAGGGGAAAGAAAAAGAGAAGAAAAAGGATGACTTGAGAGCAGAAGGAATTAATTCTCTGGAGAGATGGGAATTGAAATAAAATCACAGGATCATAGAGTCATGTAATGTTCCAGCTGTAAGGAGCTGTAGAGACCATCTTATCTGACTCCTTGTGTCACTGGACCCAAGAAATTCTGGGTCTGGGAGCCAGGAAGGATAAAGAAAATGGCTCAGGTATCAGAAGACTAAAGAAATGCCCATTTTAACCTGATTTGGGGGATTTTGTACCTATGGCATCATTTCCTTTGTCTCCACGACCTGGCCTGGATTCATTTCTCAATATTTCCCTTCTTGGAAAACTCTTTCTCTCTTCCAGCCCTATTTCGTATGCCAACTCTTTGTCCAGCCTTCTCCCTCTCCCCAGGGCTGGTCACTAATCTCCTGGGCTCCCTGAGTATTCGTACACACGTCTTATCATGGGCCTTATCATGACATGACATGCCTGCATGCTCAGTCATGTCTGGCTCTTTGCAACCCCGTGGACTACAGCCTGCCAGCCTCCTCTGTCTGTGGGATTATGCTAACAAGAATACTGGAGTGGGTTGCCTTACCACTGAGGTACATAGGAAGCCCTTCCTGATCATACATTATTACAATTATAATTTCCTTGAGAGCACCTCGTTGAGAGCCTCAGAGGCAGAACTTGAGTGCTGCCTTTTTAAAGCCCTACTAATGTCTGGCACAGTGCCTCCTGGCTTCTCCATAACTATTGAACTAGTGAGCAGATGAATGAATGAATGAGCCATTTGAAATTTTCTCTCTCCTCATGAATTATAAGACATGGGAAGAATATCAACTCATCTCTGAGTAGAGGGTAGGTAAGTAGCCCAATTTACATTGGTGAAAAGTTTTAATTTTCTAAAACTAAATGAATCTGTAATATGCCTACTTGTAGGCCACTTAAGCTACAAATTCCTTTTACTCTATTGACAATACTCTACTGTGTCTTAACAGTGGTTAACTTACTTAAAATTGCTACCTACCCCCATGCTGAACTCTTTACCCCCTTTTCCTTCTCTTTTTTTCCTATAGAATCATCACCTTCAAACTCACTATCCACTAATTTATTGGGTTTATTGTTTATCACCTTCACTAAAATGGAAGCTGCCTGAGGCCTGAAATGTTGGTCTGTTCACTGCAGCATCCAGGACACCTAGAAGAGGGACTTATTTAGGACTCAATAGCTGTTGAATGAATTAAGGGCTGGATGAATGAATAAACATGGAAACTGTTTGGCATAGTCCACATATCCCCTGAGCTCTCGCCACCGTCTCTTTTTGCTCTTTTCCCGTGGTTCTCAGTGGGGACAGGTATTCCCCCCAGAAAATGTCGTGAACTATTTTTTGTTGTCACAGCACAGGGGAAAAGGAGTAATATCACTACTGATATTTAGTAGGTGGAGGTTGGGGTTACTGCTAAACATCTTATAATGCACGGGACACCCCTCTGCCCAACAAAAAAGTATCCAGCCCCAAACTGTCCAGTCCCTGGTGGCTCAGATGGTAAAGAATCTGCCTGCAATGCAGGAGACCTGGATTCAATCCCTTGGTTAGGAAGATCCCCCTGGCGAAGGGAATGGCTACCACTCTAGTATATGTCGATAGGACCCCAAATGAGAAATCCAGCTTTGTTCAATCCACTCCAACAATGCTGAATTACCTGTAGTTCCCCAAATGCTCTCAGTTTTGAAAACTTGCACTACATGGCACACGCTATTTGCTCTACTTGAAATGATCTTCAAATTTTATTTCTCTGATGAATGTTCATATTTCGAGCTTCAGCTCAAATATCGCCCTTTTCTTATTTCTTTATTCATTTTTGGCTGCCCTGGCTCTCCACTGCTGTGCGTGGGCTTTCTCTAGCTGCAGCAAGCAGGGGCTACTCTTCACTGAAGTGTGCAGACTTCTCATGGCGGTGGCTTTCCTTGTTGCAAAGCGCAGGCTCTAGGCAAGGGGGCTCAGTAGCTGTGGTGACGGGCTTAGTTGCTCCACAGTATGTGGGGTCATCCCATACCAAGGATCAGACCTCTGTCCTCTGCATTGGCAGGTAGATTCTTAACCACTGGACCACCTGAGAAGTTCTCACCTTTTCCTAGAAGCTTCCCTCACCCCTCAAAGCAGAGTGAAGTGCTTATCTTGTTCTGTGCTTTCTGGATAAAATAAACAAAAAAATAACATCTTGTTCATTCCTCTATTGTAGCATTGAACCAAATTCCTGCATTTGTAATTTCCTTTTAATCTTTCTGTTTTAAATATGAACCACTGAAAAGCAGAAACTGATTACTTTCAGAATCCCCATTGACTATCGCTTTCCTGGGTTTCCCTGGTGGCTCAGAAGGTAAGAGTATCCACCTGCAATGCAGGAGACCTGGGTTAGGTCGCTAGGTTAGGAAGATCTCCTGGAGAAAGGAATGGTTACCCACTCCAGTATTCTTGCCTGGAGAATTCCACAGACAAAGAGGCCTGGTGGGTTACAGCCCATAGGGCTGCAAAAAGTCTGAACAACTGAGTGACTAACACTTTCATTTCTTTACTTGTTTTGGGAGATAGAAGGTATTTAATAAAGCCTTATTGAATGAATAAATGAATCATTTAGGTGATAGAGACATCATAAAAGCTTCCCCCCATCCATGTCTCTATTTCAAATTATTTTTTCCCATCTCTAAACTACTATAAGCTCTTATCATCTGTGTCACAAAATGCGTGCATAATTACTCAGTGTTCGTATTATTTTGTTTCCCAGGAAATTACCTACTGAGGTGTTGGAATATTTGAGATTATAACTTTTTATTGGTCCTCTCCTTCATAATAGTAGAATGTAGTTGACACTAAGATAGAAATCCAATAAGGTACTTGATTTGCACTCACTAACTCTAACCACACAACATCAGTAGAAGCATTAGAAATTAATCTAGTTTAACCTAGCCATGCGGGGAAACCTATCAAGCTGCCTAAACCTGGACCTATCACCTAGTGTCTGGTCATCATTTCAAGAGTCTATGGCTTTATCCACCAAGGCCATGAAAGGATGGACTCCCAGCCATGGGTGATTCCTTAGTCACTTCATTAGATCAGGTATGAAATAAGTGTTTCTCACACCAGCAGCATCAGTTTAAAAAAAAGAGTCTTGATTTTGTTAAAATTCAATAAAAGAGTTTCAAATTGAGCTTCTGAATTAAGCCTAACTCCCATTTGCATGAAATAAATGAAGCAATGAGCACTATATTGATACTTACAAAATATACTTTTTTTATAATGAGCAGAAATATTCATTTGCCTTTGAACTGGGCAAGGGAATTTTTCCAGCAATCAGATGCAATCAGTTAATCAACACTGACTGAAGCACACACTCAATGCAAAATGCTGTACTAGGGACTGGAGAGAATGTCATTCAATTGAACCAGGTTATATTTCAAAGTCTAGCTGCCTTTGAAGATATTAGATTTCCAGCATCAGCCTGTTTATTTCCTAAGAGACCCACATGCCTTTGTGGCAAGATAAACAGCTGGCTCTATTATCACTCATAATAGAAACACATCACTTGGCCATTGGCTACTCACTTCTCATAATGCTCTAGGTTTATTGCTGGGGGTTAGATTTGTACATTATCTGGGCTGGTCTAGAATGTGTTTAACTGTTATAAATCTCTGTAGATGGTCTGGCTTGGTAAAATCTCTGGTAAGAATTGCCTGATAATAAAAATGATTATTACTAAACACTTCCTCTGTGCCAGGCACTATGTAAGGACTTTGAAGATGTGATTTCATGCAGTCCTCACTTAGGTATAAGGTCTGATTCTTCTACTTAACATCTGTGCCACCTTAAGCAATTTATTAAAGTTATCTGTGCCTCAACTTCCTCAACTGTAAAGTGGAGCTAAAATTACTATTTCATAGATTTTTTTTTATGAAGATAAGTGAAATAACGAATGAATATTACCAGCACAGAATGCACTACAAGTTTTTTATTCATTAACTATTATGCAAGCAGAATGCAAAGGTCTTAGGTTGTGCTCCCTGGGAAATAGATCAAGATGTCAATTTGCAAGCAGGAGCTTCAGTAACAACCTGGAGGGAGAAAGTGCTTCAAAAATAAGCAGAAGGGAAGCAAAATTGCAATTCAGTTACAACAAAAGCCTCAGTTCTATCCTCAGAGCATTTTAGAGCAGGAACAACCTTTCAGAGTTGCTGTGGATTGAGTCAAGTTGGCTGGCTTTTGTGCCTCCATGTCGACTGGCCATTGCATTCAGCCTGCCCACAAGGAGAGCACATAAATTTCAGATGAAGCATCTGCATTCCACCAACTGTAATTCCTCACTCAATTAGGAGCAATCAAGAGGCAACCCTCTGACAGGGGGAAAGAGTGCCATCTTGGAGAAGGACTCTTAGTGACACACTACAGCATCCACGACAGTCAAATTTGACCGAAACCAGGAGTAGAACGAATATTAAATCTCATGTTTTAAAAATCATATTAAACGCTTATTCATCGTGTTTGTAAAATCTTTATAGGGAGGGTTGGACTCTCTTCAGTCTGTTAAAGTCATTGATTTTATTTACTGCTTATTTTTCATTTTTATAAATAAACTTGTCTACATAAGATGACTTCAGGCTAAAGGAAGCTGAGCTATCGATTTGACTGGGCTGCTGTACTTGTCCTATTTTTTCCTCTTCTTTTGCTGAGTGGCCTAGAAACTGCTCCTTGGAAAGCATTCATCCCTTTCTTTTTCAAACTGCCAAGCTGTCTTGCTAGGTGTCCTGTCTAATTCTGGAAATAGATGTGTTCAGGAATTTCAGGAGGCTGGATTTTGAGCAGGAAATGTGTTCTGGGGAGCCACTACACAACCCCCCGTGGATCACATTTCTCAGGGAAATATTGACATGTAGGGGATTTCCCATTTGGCTCATTAAAAGGTGGCTGATGAATTACCAACACTTTAGGAGAATAAATTTTACAGGGAGTGCTTCTTTTTCTAAGTAGGAATAGGAGTGCGATTTGAAAAATCAGGGTGAAGGGATCTATGGTTATTCTTAGAACAATAACTGCTTTCTGCAGGCTATGAAAACTCGAATACAGTATGTGAACGACCTCAAGGGAAATGCAATTAGGTCTGTGACAGAAAGTGAGACGTTAGTGACCACACGTGTTGAAGACTTAGGAAAACATTTTTAGAAATGGTGATATTTAAAATGGGGCTTAAAAAAGAGAGATTTTGTCAGGTGGAGATGGAAGAAGAAGGGTGATATATTTCCATGTATATCCTCTCTCTTTCTCTCTCTCACATACAAATACTCTCATATCCTTTCATACATCCAGCACAAATAATAATTCAAGGTCTGATTCAATAATTCAAGGTATACCACATGACCAGCGAGAACTGCACTTTAAAAAAAAGAAAGAAAAAGGAGGAGGAGGAGAAATAGGTAAATTGTGTGGATTATGGGAGCAAAGAGAAGGGAAGGAGGAAAGAAGAATCACAGTTTCTGTTCCTTCAGAGCTTTGCTAGCAGTGCTATATGACATCTCAGACAGAGCAAGGGCCTCAGGGACCAAAAGAGTTAAAACAGTAATACTGGACAGTTTTTGAGTGCCTTTTGTGTGCCAGGTACATTAAGTGGTTTTCATGCATTAACTTACTTCTCATAATGACCCTATGTGGTAAACACTGGTGGTTTTCTCATTTTATAAATAAGGAAATTGTGTTGCAAAAAAAGCTTAAGATTGCATGGCCAGTAAGAGGCAGAACTGGGACTCTCTTCCAGGCTGTTACTCCTTAGAATACAAACACTTATAACCACTTGCTATATTATATCGCACACAAATAAGAGAGAGCCAAAGAGGGGTTGCAGCAAATTTTTAAAAAATAGAAAGGAAAAGCCTCTTTTGTTCCTTGTTCAGTCCCTTGTTGGCACAAGAATTTGCCAATTAGGAGGGAGTATTTTGACCCACCTCATTCTCTTAGCCACAAGTAAATTCCAGGATCCCTGGATAAGACTCTGGGTACAGATCTGATATCATGAAAGAAAAATTCTAGGAACACAGCAAATTGTGACTACGGATCCACAAATTTAAGTAGGGAAATTCAAGCTCTTCAGTCTCTGGAGGGCTTAGCCCAAGATAAACTGGACAAAACCTCAGTGAGCCATGAATTTACATAATTCATCTGAAATTTTACTAATATATATACATACATACATATATATATATAACTTACGATGATTTTGATGGCTCCTTGATGAATTGCCTTTGATGAAAGAGGAACAATAGTACTTCTCCCAGCCAAATAAGTCCGTAAGTCCTTTCCCCTTTATAATTCAAGTCACTGGTGTGGAAGCCAGCTTTTAAAATGGTCCCCAGGGTGAAAGACATGAATTGGGAGATTGGGACTGACATATATACCCTATTAAGTAGGTAACTAATGAGAACCTGATGTAGAACGCAGGGAACTCTATCCCATGTTCTGCGGTGACTTAAATAGGAAGAAAAGCCAAAGAAAAGAGGATATATGTATAGCTGATTCATTTTGCTAGACAGAAGAAACTAGCACTGCATTGCAAAGCAACTGTACTCCAATAAAAATTAATTTAAAAATAAGTGAGACAAAACAGAATAAAGTAAAATGGTCCCCAATGACCCCAACCTTCTGATATTCAGTTTCTTGTTAAATCCCTACCCCTTGTATGTATGGAGCTGCTTCTAATGAATAGAATAAGATGGAAGTAATGAGATGTCAGGTCTACAGTTTGTTTATATGAATGCTGCGGCTTCTCTTCTGGGTGCCTCCCACTCGCCTCTCTTTGTCTTAGGTTGCCCACTTTTGGGGAAGCCAGCTGCCGTATTGTAAGGCGGATCTACAGAGACGCCTATGTGAGTGAGCTCAGAAGGAGATCTGAGGCCTTCCAACAACCAGGAGAACAACCTTGGAAGCAGTCGCCAAGCTTCTACAAGCTCTAGGTGAGCTCATAACCCTAGACAACAGTTTGGCTGCAACCTCATGAGAGACCTTGAGCCGGAAATACCCAGCTGAGCCACAGCTGGATCCCTGACCCACGAGAAACTGTAAGACAATAATGTTTGCTGTTTTAAGGTGCCAAATTTGGAAATCATTTTTTTAATGCAGCAATTGATAACAAATATAATACTCAAGAGAAATCTAGGTTAAGAATAAAGACAGGTCATTACATTGGATTACCATTCAACAAAGCTGCCTTTGGTAACTACTTCTAAGAATTCTTGACAGGTGTTTGTGACTTATTAGTCATATTCCAGGAGATACCTACTTCTTAAAACTGTTCCCAACCCTGTAACCAGCTATTACTTTATTTCATCTTTAAATTAATAAACCCTAAAGTGATACAAATTCACATCCCTGTGTATTCATTTTAAAAACTAAGATATTCAAATGAAGCAAATTACCTAGGGCCATAGCTAATTAACCACAGTCTATCACTAGTCCTGAATGTCTTAAAAATCTACCAGTATTTTTGGACTTAAGATCTGTGATCTTTCTCACTGTTCCATGTTCTTCCTGGAGATGATTAATACATCTGATCTATCTTTAGAAATTAATTGTCTTCTTTCTCAGCGACTGATGCCCCCACCTGCTTCAACATGCATCCCGGAAACTGAGAAGTCACCCTTAACACTTATTTTTTCCTCACAGCTCCATCTCTAAAACATCTTCAAAACCTGCTAATCTGGCTTCAAAGATGCCTCTCAATCAAATCCATCCACTGCTCTCTGTCTTCATTATCCGCTATTTATATGAATCAAAAGAAGATGATCTATGCTTTGGTAGCAAATTAACTCCAAAATGTCAGTGTCTTCACACATCAAAAATTTATCTCACTACTACTGAACATAAATCAAGCTTCCACCCTCCACCTTGGAGCTCTGCCATCTGGTACTCAGGCTCAGCAAGGTCACCACAGCAAGAGAAAAGAAAGACAAAGACAGCTCACCCCCTGCCTCTGCCCAGAAGCAACACACAGCAATCTGCTCAGATGCCACTTGCTATAGCTAGTTACATGAGGTAATTTAACTACAGAGTACACTGAAAAACACACAGAAACAACCAGGTATTTGATCAGTACCAAGTACTCTATCCTATCAACCTAGACAGAAGGACCACCATCTCTGGCTTGGACCCCACAATAACCTCTTTACTGGTATCTCATCTTGCACCCTTACCTATCTCTTAGTTCTTCTTTCTAGAACAATGTTTTTGACTGAACACCTGAAAGGTCTGAGGGGTTGTCGTCGGCTTCCTGTGGTTGCTTTTAGAATATGAACACAATCCTTCAGCACTACATGCACAGCCCTTCTGGTGTGGCCTCTGCCTGTCCCGTTTGACTGGTCTTCATTTATACCTCCCCTCATACCCTGTGACTTCCCCCGCAAAAGCCATACTGACCCTCTACTTCCAAATGGTGTTGCTGCCTCCTGGGGCAGGTCAGTCAATCAAGGGAGATCTGGGTTTGAAGACCAAAAAAGATGATGATGGCTTTTCTTAGTTGGGTCAGCCAATAGGCAATGTGAAGGATATATACAAGCTAGCGGTAGAAGAGGCATTGTTACCCACTACCTTCTAATTCCTTATAGGAGGCACAGAAGTTAGGTTGTCGATTTAGCCACTCGTAGTGAAGAATATGCTAGATCACAGAAACTCAAAGTTGAGGCTCTTGCATATCCTACCATCCAGCTGGGTGGGGACCACATTAGCACATGCTTTCTTATTACCATGAAATGTCTTTTTTCTTTTTTTTTTCTGCAGAGCAATTATATACATTCCTATTCTATTTTTTTCTATACTGTCAGGCATTCCATATCTTTCACCATGAGGTCTTTGCATAATTTCTTATTTCTTTCCAGAATATTCTTCCTTTGTCTCTTCAGTCAATTGATAAAGCTGGCTTAAAACTCAACATTCAAAAAACTAAGATCATAGCATTCTGGTCTCATCACTTCATGGCAAATAGATGGGGAAACAATGGAAACTGTGACAGACTTTATTTTCTTGGGCTCTAAAATCACTGTGGACAGTAACTGCAGCCATGAAATTAAAAGACACTTACTCCTTGGAAGAAAAGCTATGACAAATCTAGACAGCATATTAAAAAGTAGAGACACCACTTTGCCAACGAAGGTCTGTATAGTCAAAACTATGATTTTTTCAGTAGGCAAGTACAGTTGTGAGAGTCTGACCATAAAGAAGGATGAGTGCCAAAGAACTGAGGTTTTTGAACTGTGGTGCTGGAGAAGACTCTTGAGAGTCCCTTGGACAACAAAGAGGTCAAACCAGTCAATCCTAAAGGAAATCAATCCTGAATATTCATTGGAAGGACTGATGCTGAAGCTGAAGCTCCAATACTTTGGCCACCTGATGTGAAGAACCGATCAACTTGATGGAAAAGACTCTGATCCAGGGAAAGACTAAAGGTAGGAGGAGAAGGGGGCAACAGAGGATGACATGGTTGGATGGCATCACCAACTCAATGAAGCAAATTCTGGGAGATAGTGAAGGACAAGGAAGGCTGGTACACTGCCACTCATAGGGTCACAAAGGGTCAAATATGACTGAGCAGCTGAGCAACAACAACTCCTTTTGTACCTCACCATCCCCTAAGACGTGTTTTTATGGCATCAGTGACCTCCCCTTCATAGCATCATCACATTTGCAGTTTCACAATTATTTGTGTGGTATTAGATGAGTCAATAGCCCTCTTCACAAAACTGTAAACATCCCAAAGGCAGGAATCAATTATAGTTTTATTTCTATTGGATGCCTAAGCTTTGTATAGTGCCAACAAATGGCAGCTCTCAGGATTTCTTGAATAAATACATCTGGAGTATAGGGCTTTCCTTTATCTTCTCATTTCTTGACTTCACTACACATAAAATCTACTTTAATCTCAAATGTCATCAGGTTAATTCTTTTCTGAAAACCATCAATGATTCCTCACCACTCAATGAGGGAGTCTAAGCTTGCCATGACTTTCAAGTAAGGCTTCTGAGTTTACCTATTTGTACCTGTTCTATAATTATCAGAAGTGACCTCCTTTCTTTCTCAAAAGTGTTCTTGTTCAGTCGATAAATTTTATGGTCACCTTCTACAAATGATTTCCCATATCTGGTCCCCTACTGATTTCCCAAATCTCACTTCACCATTAATGCACCAGCAACACCTATCTGCTCATAATTCTCTATCAACCCATGTGGCTTGTTACCTCCAGGCATTTACCACCACAGTTCCCTGTGGCCAGACTTCATTCCCCTTCTCTCTGACTCATCCTGTGTGATTCAGCCCATTTCCTAACTGCTGGAGAAGGCCTTCTCTGATCCAGCGACCTCATCCCAACCCCATGGCCAAGTTAGGATTCCTTTTGCTTGCATCTTGCCCGGTCCTCTAATCCTCTATACATTATCCCATCATTGCACTTTCACATTGAATTGTAAATGCTGTCCTGTGTCTGTCCCCAACCCCTGCCTTCTCACACACACACACACACACACACACACACACACACACACACACACATGCCCTCAAGGGGCCGGACTCTGTGTAATTCATCTCTGTGTACCCACTGCATACCACACAGTCGACTCACAATAATTACTGTTTGAACAAATTAATGTTTTTGAAGATTTTATTTATTCAACAAATGCAATTTAGTAAATAGACCATTTATTTTCCTAATTTTACTAACCCCAATCATTTATAACTTTTCATCTGATTTTCTGTTCAGCATGAGCAAACCCATGATACCCTCACTGAGTTAATATTATTACAGCCAAAGCAAAGAAGTTTGATGTTTACATATGCCTGTGTTTCTTTCTCCATGTTAGACTTTTTAAAACAATAAAAGTAGCTTTCATACCTCCAGGGTTGCAAGCTTGAGCTAGTTTACCTCTGGTTTTCTCCCTTGGCTCTAACTCTCCCCCTTCCCCTCCCCCTCCCCCTTCAANATACTTTTAAACACCCTGCCTGTTTTTGCTGTTTGTAATATGTAGACATTAAATTTTTTTTAAGTTTTTTCACTAAAGAAGCAAAATGGCTTCCTGCTGAAACACAGCTCGTTGGAGATGCTGAGGATCCAGAGTTAAAATGCAGATGAGGGACAGAAAAAGTGACATCTGGGAGAAATGATGTTCCTTTGATTTCAGAAAGAATGGATGTGAGCTGAGAGGAGAGTTTGTTTTGGCTCTGTGTCCTGTCCATCTGGGAAAGCCTGGAGTGGCGCTGGGTGAGGAGTGAAGACCAGAAGCTGAGATTCCCGTGCAGCTGTGACTTCTGGAGATTCTGAGATGGAGTGAAGCCAACTGGGACCAAGTGATGAGCTGTGGCTTGGAGTTAGGGGAGAAGCCATTCTCCCTACCTTTCATGGNATCTGGGAAAGCCTGGAGTGGCGCTGGGTGAGGAGTGAAGACCAGAAGCTGAGATTCCCGTGCAGCTGTGACTTCTGGAGATTCTGAGATGGAGTGAAGCCAACTGGGACCAAGTGATGAGCTGT
This sequence comes from Neotragus moschatus, assembly GCA_006410615.1. Lineage (NCBI taxonomy): Eukaryota > Metazoa > Chordata > Mammalia > Artiodactyla > Bovidae > Neotragus > Neotragus moschatus. The sequence goes on along the minus strand of SJYA01002192.1, from coordinate 16,985 downwards.
GGCTTGGAGTTAGGGGAGAAGCCATTCTCCCTACCTTTCATGGGACCCAGCACCATTCTGTCCCCCTGAAGAGGGTCCGCTTTGGGGGTCACTAGAGATCTTAGTCTGTCAAAGGCACTTATCATGGTCCTTTGCCTTGGCACCAGGAAGTCTTCCCATCTCAAGGAGAACAGCAAAGGAGAGCCGGAGCTTTGGGGAAGAAAGGCAGGTGTTTTCTGGTGACTGCAAGGACAAACAGGCCACATAGAGAACACATATGAGTGTGTGTGAGTGACCGGGGAACTCTTAGAGAGAGGTAGAGCCCTGGTGTCATGTAGGGGAGACGTCAAGCCAACTTAGACATCAAGCCAATAACTACAATTTAGGCACTAGAGTCAGTTTGACAAACTACCCATTTACAATATCAATGAAAATTGCATGCTCATGCTCAGTCACTTCAACCAGGTCCAACTCTTTGTGACCTTACAGACTGCAGCCCACCAGGCTCCTCTGTCCATGGGATTCTCTAGGCAAGAATACTAGACTGAGTTGTCATGCCCTCCTTCAGGGGATCTTCCCAACCCAGGGACTGGACCTTTATCCATGACTGGATAAAGAAGATGTAGCATATATATACAGTGGAATATTATTCATCCATAAAAAAGAATGAAACCCTGCCATTTGCAGTGACACTCATGGACCCAGAGAATAGGCCCATCTTATTGAAACGTCAGACAGATAAAGACAAATACTGCATAATATCACTTGTATGTAAAATCTAAAACATAGTACATATGANAATATTATTCATCCATAAAAAAGAATGAAACCCTGCCATTTGCAGTGACACTCATGGACCCAGAGAATAGGCCCATCTTATTGAAACGTCAGACAGATAAAGACAAATACTGCATAATATCACTTGTATGTAAAATCTAAAACATAGTACATATGAATATATAAAGCAAAAGAGAAACAGAGTCACAGATACAGAGAATAAAGTAGAAATGACCAGTGGGAAGAAGTAAAGATAGAGAGACAGACAGAGACGTGGGATTAAGACACTACAAAGTGCTGGGAATAAAAATGATAAGCAGCAAGGATTTATTGTACAGCACAGGAAAGTATAGTCACTATCTTATACTAAGATTTACTGGAGTATAAGCTATAAAAGTATTAACTCACTAGGCTGTACAACTGAGTCTAATATGATATCACAGATCAACTATAATTCAATTTTTAAAAGTCAAAATACCAGTGATGCCCTGAGGGAAAATCTTCACAATGTATATGGTAGACATAGGATTAATCTCCCTAATGTACAAAAAGTTATTTTAATTTGTTTAAAAAAAAAAGGAAAGAAAGGAAAATTAACAATATGAAAAACAGACAAAGGATAAAAAATTCGCAATAGAAGAAATCAAAAAGTCCACGGAAAGATGATCAACCTCCACTGTAATCAAAATATAACACAAATTTAAAGAAAAGATATCTTTTTCTGCCTATCAAATCAGCGGAAATGGAAAAGGGAAAAAATCCAAAGTTGGTAAAAATTGGGGGAAATTCTCACTGTTATATATTCTGGGAAAGTTTGAATTGCTGCAACCTTTTGAGAACATAAACTAGAAACATCTGTTAAATTAAGGAATGCACAAACCCGATAATCCACTTCTGAAAATCCATCCTATAGGAATAAAATTGCCAGCACATAATATTTCTGTCACAGATGTTTATTGCCAGTGTTGTTTATTGTTAAACATTCATTGATAAGGAAATAGTTCATTAAGTCGTGATATGTTAATATGAAATGTTATACAGCTATTAAAGTGAGATTGTCAATATTTATTAATCTAGAGGGAAGTTCACATTACCTTTCTAAGTAAGAAAAGCAAACCACAGAGCGATAAATGTAGCAGGGTCCATTTTTATAAAAATAGCTATCAATCATCTCCCTCTTAGTATAGGGGTATGCATGTTTGTATCAACAAAAGAGTATGGAGACAGTGTAAGGATTAGTGATCACCAGGGTTGGGGGCAGATTGGGTGGGAGAGAAACAGGGGGAATACAGAGTATTTTTAGGACAGTGAAAATACCGTATCTGATACTATTCAATACAATGATGAGACACATCATGAGGCATTTGTTCAAACCCCCAGGGTGCGCAATACCAAGAGTGAACCTTAATGTAAACTACAGACTTTGGGTGGTGATGATGTGTCCATGTAGGTTCATTAATTGTAACAAATGCGTCATTCTGGTTGGTGATGTTGATTGCAGGGTTGGTTATGCACGTGTTGGGGCAGGGGATACATGGGAAATCTCAGTACTTGCCTCTTAAATTTTGCTGTAAACCTAGAAATGTTCTAAACAAGGCAACGTATTTTTTTAAGTGTGAAAAGTATATCCTAAGGGAGTGAGAAAGGGAGGAAATGGTGAGGGCAGAAATTATTAGTGGCCGTTATGTATTTTTGGATTGTTTTATTGGATAGAATGGTCATGCAGTTTCTTTATTGAAACACATTTATAAAGAGGACAGTGTTTTCAAAGAGAAGGTGACCTCTTAGGCTGACTTGGCTTGGGTGGTGAGTCGGGTACTATTGTTCCTATAGAGGAGCTGGGAGGAAAGTGACCAGAAGGGAGAAAAAGGGGAAAATTAGGGGTGTACTTCTCACTCATACATGACACACATCCATTTTTCCCTTTGGGAAGCCCTCCTAGGGACCCTGAGCCCTCTCTGGCTGGCTCCACGAACTGCTGCCTCTCATCATCCAATTCTTTTCTTCTAATGTCTAGGCTTTGCACACGGCCTTCTTCGGTGGTCTAATTTCAGACATATGCACATTCTTGGGGTTGTCTCTGTTGCTGGTATATGACATTTTCACACTTTGATCTCTTAATAGTCTTCATTCGAACAATAGTTCAGGCAAATGAAAAAGTGACCATGTTTGCATCCACATCTTTCAGCCAAAATCTACCACCCAGGAGCTAGCAGTGTCTGGGGGAGCTGAGCCAGGCTGGACTCCAGCAAGAACACTGCCATTCTGACCACAGCCAAGCCTTTCCAGGCCTGCCTGAGGTAAATGTACATAGAATAAAGGTTAAGTGAGGAAAATACTATCAGGGTGATGCTTAAAAAGTATTTACATTTATCCATCTCCAACAGTTAAATAAAGTCCTAGGGGTACAGACCCAGAGACAGCATCTTCCCATTGGAATAAAAAAAAGAAGCATCCTGATTTTATTACTGTTCCCGGATGTTCTAGAAACCTATCTGGTCTTAGAGACAATGCAGAACTACTTTTGCTTTTAAAGATCAAGTTAAGTCAATTTGGCTGCTGTTAGGGTTTGGAACTCTTGAGTTTTTAGAAAGGCAGGTGAGGAAGTCAGGGCCTTCCTCAGTCATAACCAAGAAGGAATCTTGCTTTTGCTCTCTTAAGATCCAAGAAAGAAACCTTAATGGTTAATTTCTTAGTCTCAATGCCTACCTGGTCAGAAGGCCATGTGTCTCAGGCACATGTCCATCCTGGAATTTAAATATCTCCATTCTGGCAATAGGAGGTGGAAAGAGTTAACTGGTCACTTTGTTTTTGCCTCATGTGAAATTTGAGCTAAGTGAGGAGTACTTGACTGTCAGTGAATCTGCAGAACTCATTTCACAGAAAAATACCCTTGAAAATCAAGGAGGAGTGTATCATTTTCAAATGTAGGGATTCACGTTATTGAGACTTTCCAAGAGATCACCAAAAGTGAATGACATAGTCAGACCCAGAATCCCTGAGTGTCCTGAATTAGCTGTGCTGACTTAAAAAATTGTCATACCCTAGAAGTTAAGAGTTATGTTTTATTCGGTGGGAATTTTTAAAACTTCAAGCCTGGGAGACAGCATCTCATGTAACCCTGGTAACCCTGAGAGAAAAGCTCTGAGGAGTCAGGGACAGGAATCAGGTTATAGAGAAGTCTGCAACAAAGGGCAGGTAGTCTGAACATCAAAACTATTTTTTGTGAATTTTCACCAGGTATCTCAAGTAAAGAGATTTGACGCTTTTCTTTGCATGGGAAGGTACAAACAGTCTGGGCCTACTGAAATCATTCCTTTCATATGCATCTCCGCTATCTGTGATGAGCCAGTTATCTGATATCAGCTAGCTGATATCCACCAGTATCCTGTGCTTTTCTTGTTCTGAGTCCTGAGTTCCTCAGTGCTCACCTGAATTCCTCACCATAGGGAGTGGCTGCAGCCTCATGGCTGAGTGATTGCAGGTATTGTTCTCCTTCCTGAGTGCCCTGGAGGGGCTGGAATTGTGAGGACTGTGACATCCTTGTTTACTGATATGGCACAAATACTCCACATCTCAGCTGCTTCTTTCTGCTTCTTAAAATCATCTTATCTGACTTTGCCAGGGAAATGGAGAAGAGCATTCTGGACAGAAAGAACCTTGTACACATAGATGCAAGGCTTGAAGCAGAAGGAATGTTCAGAGCTCTGGAAGTTTAACATGACAAGGACATGGGAGTGTGAAGTGACAAATGAGCGGTGGAAAACCAGCCATGTCAATAGGTTACAGATTTTGGAGTTGGTTATTCCAGAGAACTCTTTCAATGGCAAGTTACAGAAACTCAAGACCAAACTCAGTTAAGTAATAACAATAGCAACAACAACAGTAATACTTCACAGCTACTGAGCACTTAATTTTGTCTTAGGCAATGTGCTAAGTTCTCTGTATACATTCACTCATTCAAACCTCTTTAAAATCCTATGAGGTAACTATTATTGTTATTATGCCCATTTTATAGATGAGGAAACTGATTGATGATAGAAGGTTTGTTCGAGGTCACATGGCCAGTAAGCGGCAGCACTGACATTCTAACATAGAAAATCTGTTGACTCTCAGAATTGGTAGAGTCATTGGGTAAAGCTTGCTTCCTGTGCTACTAAATTCAGAAACCCGAACTTTGTCCTCAGGCTCTGTCTTGGCTTTATCTTCAGCTCTGCTGCCTTCAGCAGGTTACCTTCATCTTTGGAGAGACTCTCTCCATGAAGAGGAAAAGAGATAACACAGATTGCAGAGCCAGAGTGAGCCCATTGCCCTCCCAACCCCTAGACATGACATTTCTGTCTGGCCCTGGCTTGTCCATTCTGGAAGGAATCCCTGGGACAGGGAGCAAAGGGTATAGAAGAAATGGGTGGGGCAGAGTCAACCACATGGGAGGAATTTCCCAGACAGGGAGACGTCACGTCCCTCCAAGAGGTACGTTGCTGCAGAGAGGGCAGGGGCAAAACCACGCTGCATTTTAGAAAAACTGGTGCATGATGGGTTGGAGAATTGTAGAACTGGAGGTGGGGGCCAGCTGGAAAGCCAACAAAGTTTTCTCGGTAAGAAGTGAACCTGTGGCTGTGGCCTTGATGAGCAGGAGAAGGAGGCAGAAAGTCTGCAGGAGACAGATTTGGACATAGGTCTGGGGAGGAAGTCAGAAGCAAAGATAACCCTAAGGTTGTATGATCAATTGAAACTGATAAGTTTGCAAATAAAGATGAGTGCATTCACTCCGTTTGGGGACACTCATGTTTGCAATCAGGTTGTCTACCCAGCTAGATGGTAAACTCCATGAGCAGAGACCTCACCTGCTGTGTTCACTATAAGATCCACAATCAACACCCAGTGCCTGGCACACAGTAGGCACTCACTAATTAAATGAACAAAAGAAAAGTGTCTACTCAACAGCCAAGTCCAGGTACCATTTGTTCAGGCGCTTCAGTCATGGCTGACTCTTTGCGACCCTGTGG
>SJYA01002192.1:0-10835 GCA_006410615.1 Neotragus moschatus | reverse complement strand
TTTCTCACTTCCACTGTATAATCATAAGTGATTTGATTTAGGTCATATCTGAATGGTCTAGTGGTTTTCTTCACTTTCTTCAATTTAAGTCTGAATTTGGCAATAAGGAGTTCATGATCTCAGCCACAGTCTGCTCCAGGTCTTGTTTTTGCTGATTGTATAGAGCTTCTCTATCTTTGGCTGCAAAGAATATAATCAGTCTGATTTTGGTGTTGACCATCTGGTGATGTCCATGTGTAGAGTCTCCTCTTGTGTTGTTGGAAGAGGGTGTTTGCTGTGACCATTGTGTTCTCTTGGCAAAATTCTATTAGTCTTTGCCCTTCTTCATTGTGTACTCCAAGGCCAAATTTACGTGTTACTCCAGATATTTCTTGACTTTCTACTTTTACGTTCCAGTCCCCTATAATGAAAAGGACATCTTTTTAGTCCAAAAAGGTCTTGTAGGTCTTTATAGAACCATTCAACTTCAGCTTCTTCAGTGTTACTGGTTGGGCTATAGACTTANCAAGGCCAAATTTACGTGTTACTCCAGATATTTCTTGACTTTCTACTTTTACGTTCCAGTCCCCTATAATGAAAAGGACATCTTTTTAGTCCAAAAAGGTCTTGTAGGTCTTTATAGAACCATTCAACTTCAGCTTCTTCAGTGTTACTGGTTGGGCTATAGACTTAGATTACCATGATATTGAGTGGTTTGCCTTGGAAATGAACAGAGATCATTCTGTCGTTTTTGAGATTGCATCCAAGTACTGCATTTTGGACTCTTTTTTTACTATGTTGGCTACTCCATTTCTTCTAAGGGATTCCTGACCACAGTAGATATAATGGTCATCTGAGTTAAATTCACCCATTCCAGTTCATCTTAATTTGCTGATTCCTAGAATGTCGACATTCACTCTTGCATTTTTCTGTTTGACACTTCCAATTTGCCTTGATTCATGGACCTAACATTCCAGGTTCCTATGCAATATTGCTCTTTACAGCATCACACCTTGCTTCTATCACCAGTCACATCCACAACCAGGTATTGTTTCTGCTTTGACTCTATCCCTTCATTCTCTCTGGAGTTATTTCTCCACTGATCTCCAGTATATTGGGCACCTACTGACCTGAGGAGTTCATCTTTCAGTGTCCTATCTTTTTGCCTTTTCATACTATTCACAGGGTTCTCAGGCAAGAATACTGAAGTGGTTTGCCATTCCCTTCTCCAGTGGACTACATTCTGTCAGACCTTTCCACCATGACTCATTCATTTTGGGTGGCCCCACAGGGCATGGCTTAGATTCATTGAGTTAATAAGTGGCTCTAACCAATAAATTTTCTCATAGAGTGAGGTGAAATAAATGTCGTCACTTAACCAAAAATAACCATGGCAAATACTGTTAATCGACTGAACTGGTCTTTCCTTTCAAACTGTTATAGGGTGTTAGAGTCATTCTTAACAAACGCTCCATGCCACAACATCTGGAATTGAATTGTAAAATTAATTCCATTTCTTATATTTCTTGAGAAAGTATTGTATCAATTTAACTATTAATGCCAAAGGAATTTGAAGAAGGCGATGGCATGCCACTCCAGTACTCTTGCCTGGAAAATCCCATGGATGGAGGAGCCTGGTGGGCTGCAGTCCATGGGGTTGCAAAGAGTTGGACACAACTGAGCGACTTCACTTTCACGTTTCACTTTCATACACTGTAGAAGGAAATGGCAACCCACTCCAGTGTTCTTGCCTGGAGAATCCCAGGGACAGGGGAGCCTGGTGGGCTGCTGTCTATGGGGTCACACAGAGTCAGACACGACTGAAGCGACTTAGCAGCAGTAGCAGCAGCAGCAGCCAAAGGAATTATTATACAATCCTCAAATACAGAAGAAAAATGACATATGTATTTTATTCTCCTGTGCCTCTTTTCAAATCATCTCTCACAATTAACTACATGGCATATTGCTCTGGGCAGAGGGCTCAGCAGTAACCCTCATAGAACTCTACTTCTCATTCATGTGGTTTTAAAAGGATTTGTTTAGAGTTTGCTACCATGTTTAACTACTAATCAGCCTTTATTTTGTTTTTTGTGTGTGTGTGTCTTCTTTGCTACTTTTTCCTTTATAGGAGAAAAAAATGTTTATTCTCATTGAATAAATTTGGCCAGCTTTAATTTTCAAGAAATAAGCTCCTTTCTGGAGATGTACCTTAAAAGGAAGCAGAAGAAAACTTAGGAAACTAAACTCTAGAAATGGTCTACTTATAACTGCAGAGAAGCAAGCAGGATGCTTGTATTGCAAAGATTCTGTGTGCATTACAAATGCCTAAACATCTTCAAAACCATTCTTTTATGCAAGAAGGAAATATGCAATCACAAAAACACAACTATTTCCCAATGGGATCAAAAGAGGAACATCTCAAAATTTAACTCATATTTATTGAAAATTGTACATATTGTGAATGGAAAACAAGTTGAGAATGGCCTTCATCTTAAACCTAAGACTTGAATCTAAATTCTGCCCTCATGTCATTAGACCCACTATTATCTTGCCAAGAATTATATTACTGTCATTTGGTGCTGGATTAGTTTTAAGCAAACTAATTACATAGAATTGATTATTGTTCTGAGAGGCTTTTTATTTATGTTTTATAACCTTGAAAACTGGAATGAAATTTTTGTATATTAAAAACCTTGATTTTTTTGTTTCCTCTCCATATGAAGCTAAACACATTTTTGTATCCTAACTGACAATAAACTTGGTGAAAACTGGCTAATCAGGAGAGGAGCTTATATGATAGTTAAATGACTGAGGTAGTAGTCGTGACACTGATATGGAGTCTCAACAGCTATTAAATCAACGATCTCCTTTCTCCCACCTTTCCCTTTAAAATTTAATTCCATTGCACTGGGAGAAAATTTAGGGTGAATAGTATTTTTCTATATTTTCAAAAAATTTTAAATCATTGATAGGAAGCTTAATTCTGTTGATTATTTTCTTATTTAAAGAATTTTAGAGTCAGACAAAGACTTACAAGATATCTCATGAAACCTCTTATTTTACAACTTAAGAAAAAAAAAAATAAAGAAGATAAGGGCTTTCAACAATGCCATGCAATTAAATGGATGTCTGACACCAGATTCCTATTCCAGCATAATTTTTAATAATTCCTATTATCACTGAAATATTTTATCTTCTTTTCCGCCTGAGTTTATTGACTTATCTTCTATTATTATTATTTTTTTTTTCCTTCTCCTTTCCCAGTCGGAGAAGGTAATGGCACCTCACTCCAGTACTCTTGCTTGGAAAGTCCCATGGATAGAGGAGCCCAATAGGCTGGAGTCCATGTGATTGCTAGGAGTCGGACACGACTGAGCGACTTCACTTTCACTTTTTACTTTCGTGCATTGAAGAAGGAAATGGCAACCCACTCTAATGTTCTTGCCCGGAGAATCCCAGGGATGGGGAGCCTGGTGGGCTGCTGTCTATGGGGTCGCACAGAGTTGGACATGACTAAAGCAACTTAGCAGCAGCAGCCACCCTTCCCAGTACCTGTATGAAAGAGCTTCCAGGCATATATATAGTCATTCACTCATTAAATGGAATCTTTATGGAATATGGCATTCCAGATTGTGAAGACTGAGAGACAAAACACAGCCATGAGACAATATGTTCTTTAGAGATATCACATAATTTTAAAGTAATGCAACATTAACAGAGCCGTTGGTTGTCAAGAGAAAATTACCATTAATCTAGACCTAAAAATATTAATCAGTTTTCATAGTAGGGAAGACTTGAGAAGAAATGTAGATACCTTGTCAGTACAGTCAACCCAGGTGCTTTTGGCTCTGACAAAACTGTGGGGGACCTGCTTAGCCCTTCTTAAGTAACAGAAGTACCAAGAGGATAAGAGAGATTCTCCACTCCATCCTCAGTGTGCAGTGAATTTGACTTTACCCTGGATATCTCTACTTCAGCTCCCAACCTAGAGCAGGAAGAAAACTGTTCACTCAAGCTGCTTACCAAGCTTTAGAAGTTCTAACCAAAGGCACTAATGTTCCTTAACAGCCTCATTTTTAGAACCAACTTCATCTTCCCTCTCAAACCTCAGTTCCCTTTTTATTATATCTTAAATAACTTACATCTGATGGCCTTCAAACTTTTTGGAACAGACTTTCTATTTATGGATATTTACTTATTTATCAGATAACTTAATCACAAATTATTATTCTAATAATGACTTGTGCATAATTAGTATACAAAATCCAGACACCTTTAAAGGGTGAGATAAGATAAGCAATATTTATACTTTATATTCTACTTTTTTGTTAAAAGTACCAGTAGCTTTGTGTCCTCACAAAAATATTATCAACCTATTTTAGTGAAAGTAATGTGGTTGAATTCACTATATTATTTGTGAAAATATTTTTAATACTTTAATGAGATAGCAATTCTTGATTCAGTTTATTCCAATCACTGATTTTAATGGCTCTCATAGGTTAAAAGTGTATCTTGCAAGAATATATAATCAGAATGTCCATATTTGTAATTTCTAGTTATATCCATCTTTTCAACCTTACCTACGAATTATGCAAAGGTTATATGTTTAAATTTATCTAGTAAATTTCCACTATCTTTGATGTCAGCCCATTTTTTCTTTACTATTTGTAAATTATAGCATATTGATAAAATCCATTCAATATTCATTGAGCTTTTCACTTGGTGTATTTTAAAATATTGTAAGTTTCCAAGTACTGAACAGAAAGTGAAAGTGAAAGTTGCTCAGCTGTGCCCAACTCTTTGCGACTCCATGGATTATACAGTCCATGGAATTCTCTAGGCCAGAATACTGGAGTGGGTAGACTTTCCCTTCTCCAGGGGATCTTCCCAACCCAAGGATGGAACCGGGCTCTCCTGCATTGCAGGTGAATTCTTTACCAACTGAGCCATTAGCAAAGCCCTTTAGAAAAAAGTCATTCAGTCGTATCTGACTCTTTTCGATTCAATGGACTTATACAGTCCACGGAATTCTTCAGGCCAGAATACTGGAGTGGGTAGCCTTTCCCTTCTCCAGGGGACAACCCAGGGATTGAACCCAGGTTCCCACATTGCAGGCAGATTCTTTACCAGCTGAGCCACAAGGGAAGCCCGTCATAATAACTAATAGTAATTGAAAAATTCCCAATATCAGGCAGTCGCTTAAATTTTTCTATCCTGCAATTTTGTGAAATAGGTCCTATTTCTGATCTCTATTCAAACATGAAGATACATATATAAGAGATTTGATAGGTGAAAGCAACTTCCACAGCATGTTCTAACAACCTTCAACGTTATCAGGACTTTTTCATAAAACTGTACTTTCTCAGTCATGTACTGTATCTTGAAAGAACAGCAAAACATAAGGGAAAGTGTGTATGTGGTTTAAAAATACCTACTGTATACTATAGTACAGAAAGGTATCTATCTTCCCAGAAAATTACAGCAACTTTGGTATATTTTTTTCTCTATAAAATTGAACATTAGCTTTTAAAACACTTCAACATACTTGGTCACAAAATAATGAATTTCTGTGTATAATACAGTTTTTCATGGTCACTCTCAATCTCTTCACATAGTAAAGAAAGATTTTATCAAAAACATACCAAATCCATCACACCTGGCACATGAGAATTGCAAATGATTGCAATCCAGGGAGAGCAAACCAGAGAAAGAAGGAGCCACCATCAAGATTACTTCCTGCTCCTCACTTTCTGGCTCTAGAGACAGATTTCTAACAACCAATCCAGTGACAGACCATACAGATATGATGAGCTTTTTTTTCTTATTTTTAGATTCAAATGAATAAAATAGATGCTTTAGTGATTTACCATTACATTTTATCCTATACGCACCCCAGCATTTTGAGCTCCCCAAGGTGGACTTGCCCTGCACTTGTCCTACCATGGAGGTGGAAATGTGTTGCTAACATCTATAGTGGATGCTATGAAGAACTCTAGAACCACATAATCTTTTCTGGAGTCACTAGAGGTTTTCTGAGTCCAGAGTCAATTTCCATCCCCTCAGCATTGCCATGTAATGGAAATTAAACAGCTCACATAGAATTACACTAAAATCCAGCTTTCTATTTGCAGAGATAAAATGAGAGGGAATGGTTGGGGAAGGATAAGCCTCCTCATCACATCTTGTGTTAGGATCTAGGGCATTTTGAAAGAAGATTAGACTGAAAATGCATGGTACTCTTTTCTCTGGGGATGAAAATGAATCCTGCAAAGATCTGTATTTCAGGAGATGCAAGTATCCCCCCACTTTTATTGTGACATAGAAGAGCTACAGGATCTTGGCAGCTTCATTTTCTCTATTATACCTCAATTTCCTATACTATAGATTGGAGGTGTTAGTTGTAGCTCGGTGGTTTTCGAAGTTTATTTGGCCAGCAAAGCCTTTTATTACATGACATCCTAGGTGGCATAATAAACACAGATAAGAATGAGAGCCTCAAGCACCTCTTTCCTCTCCTATACAGCAACTTGCAACAAGGTCACACTGGGGAACCTGAAAGTGTCAAAGAATACAATCTGAAAAACACCAAATGTGATCTCAAGGGCCCTCTGTATCTCTAAGACACTATGACTGATGAGTCAGGAAACTTAATTCAGCTTTATGCCATCTCCTTACCTCAATAGATGATGACTCAACATTATAAAATGGAAAATGTATGTAACTCTGTCACTTAAAGGCAGAAAAATTTTAGTCCAGACAATTCTATTGAAATATTTTCATCCTCATGGAGTTTATCCTCAACAAGGTCACTGAGGTTATTAACTAGACCCTTTGTACTCAAGCATTCCTAAATAAGTTAAGTCACTATTCATTAACCTTCCTTTTTCTTATTAAATAGCAGCATTAGAAATCATCAATAGATGAGTGTTCAGACTACACTTCTCTTGATGTGCATTCTTATTTTTGCCTTGCTTTTTGAGATCAGCAAACAAGCCAAAAGCCCAGGAAGGCACAGAGGCAATGGGGACATAGCTATATAAAGAAAGCTTTCATTAACCTTGCTGACCCCTATAATTTCCAATGTCAGCACCTAATCAGAGACTCAACTGACATCATCAATGGTTGGAGAAGAGAGAGATCCTGTGGGATCAATCTTTTCTCTTAGTCTAAAATATATATTTATAACGCCATAGGGTTACTTTTGCTCTGAAGAGATGGTGGGAAAATTTCTCTCTACTATATAAATACATGCTTCTAATGCTGAAGTTAATCATTAATTTTGATGGAACAGTAAAAACAATCATTTAAATGTCACACTCTGACTACATTATTGGCTTCTCTTCTACTAAATTCTCATGGCATTTTGACAACATGGGCAGCTGTAATGTTTGGCTCACTAATCCAGAAAAGAAAAGGTAAGTGAAACTATATATTTTTTTCTTACAAAGGATTTCTCTCCATGAATTTTATCCATTTCAATGGGAAAAAAATACAGAAAAAGTATTTTTTTAAAAAAAACTTTTCATTTTATATTGGAGTATAGCCAATTAATAATGTTGTGAAAACTTCAGGTGAACAGCAAAGGGACTCAGCCATGCATGTACATGTATCCATTCTGACCAAACCCCCTTTCCATCCAGGCTACCACATAATGAGCAGAGTTTCCGGTGCTATCAGTTCAGTTCAGTTGCTCAGTTGTGTCTGACTTTTTGTGACCCCATGGACTGCAACACACCAGGCCTCCCTGTTCATCACCAACTCCTGGAGTTTCCTCAAACTCATGTCCATTGAGTTGGTGATGCCATTGGTCACTCAGATATTATATACCCTAGTTTACTTCATGACATGGTTTTGTTCTTACAAATCTGAAAGTTTTGGCTTAATTTCTTCATATATATCAGACTATAAAGTAGTCACCATGCTATTAATTTACTGAAAAAAAGGTCAGTTTAACAGAAAACAAAATTATTGAAATTAATAATATAATTTATAATATACTATTGGTATACTTGGAAAAGATTGATTTTACTTCTCCTTGACAACTGTTACAAGCTTAGTGATTTATAGAAACATTTTGAGATAGAACTTGGATGCCTTCAACATTAAAAGCCTATCTTAGGGACCAACTCATGAACAATGTCCACTTTCCAAGGTTCAACTTAATTTTATTTTTACTTAAGTGAGTGCTATGCATTCTATTTATAATGTGGTCAACTTATGAGCAAAAAAATAGAGGCTTGGAGCATAGTGCTGATTACCAGAAGCCTTTGCTTTACCATGAATATATCTAATTGTCTCCTATTTCTACATTTTGAGTATCTATACAGAAAAGGCTGCAATCAACCTAAACATTACAGTAAAAGGTAACCAAAAGCTTTTAAGTAGTTAAAAGCTAACTATTTTCTGCTAGTGTATACCATTATAGCTGATATATAGCAGNTTGTATTCAAAGAGCAGCTAAAGTGGGAATGCTCAGAGAAGCAAAAGAAAACATTTTTATTGGAGGAAATCGTGGAATCTGAAAATAGAACATTCTGGAATGGAATAGTTGCTGTCGTTATTCACTCTTTAAGTTGTGCCTAGCTCTTTGAGACCCCATGGACTGCAAAACATGAGGCTTCCCTGTCTTGCACTACCTCCTGGAGTTTGCTCAAAATCATGTCCACTGAGATTAATAGATATACACTATATATGTAAAATAGATAAACAATAAGTATTTATTGTATGGCACAGGGAACTATATTCAATATCATATAATAATCTACAATGGAAAATAAGCTGAAAAGAAGATATATATTTATACTTATGTATTTTTTGTATATATATGTATAACTGAATCACTTTGCTGTCCACCTGAAATTAACACATTACAAATCAACTATATTTCAATTTTTAAAAAAACATAGAACAATCTGGAATAGAATGAAATTTGCTCTGGAATTCTTTGTGTGTAGCCAGCTTGCAGAGGGGTGACCTAGCTCTCCAGCTTCCTCTCCCACTGCGTGCCCTCCCACCTCCACTGCAGACATCTTGCACTCCCAGTGCACTGACCGTCTTACTTTCCTTCATATCTCAGTGCTTGAGAAAAGCTTCTCCCTTCTCCATGAATCAGAAGCTTACTCATCCCTCCAGACTCACCTCCAACAAAGGCTGCCTCCTTTGGGGAGCCTTCCCTGATTCCCTAGGCAGCGAGTCACTTCCTTGCTTTTCTCTGTGCTTCTGCTCCTTTGTTCAATGTGATTTTTCATGCAATTTCAAAATCAATATCATGTTATGTTGTAATGATTTGTTTGTACAAGCCTATCCTCCATTAGGATGTGGCTTTTCAAGGATAAAAACTATGCATTACAACCAAAAAAAGTGGAATGGGCACTGTCTATGTGCTAGAAAGCAATGGTTATTTCTATTCTGTAAAACAATCCCACAAAGCAAGCACAAGATCCTCCTTTACCTATGAGAAAACTGATGCTCTGGGTGTTCCAAGATGGCTGATTAGCAGCCATGTAAGACTCCATAGTCAAGTTGTAAGACTCTATTGTCAAGACTCTCTCCATTAAACCACACCGCCTCTCCTTTGCCTCTGTATTTTGTGGCATGTATTTGGGACTCAGTATACGTCCGGCAAGTGTATCAGTGTTAGGCCTACTAATTATAAGTACCTTGAGAGCAGGGCGCTACCTATTACTTCAAATTCATCTCTGGAGCTAGCTCCAAGTTTCCACCCTCTAACCTCTCCAGAAATATTTGAATGAGATGATTCAAACTGTGAATAAACAGATTTCAGACTACAAAACTTATGTAATTATTGTGTGCTTGCTAGAAACAAGTGGACCTGTTAGCAGATTGCCTACTACAGAGGGAGCAACTCTGCATTAAATACATAGAAAAGGAATCATCTTTCCCAGCCCCATCACCAAACTGCACAGTCAAAAAACCTTATCCTAAAGGCAAGCCATTCAGCATCTCATGCGGACATTTTCAGGTATCAGATGCTGGCCGGCTTGTTAGGATATGGCTCTATTTCAGATCAGGTAGTCATAGGCTTTATTGGGTTCAGATAGAGAGAAGATAATGTTAGGTAGTACGCAGCTTAACAATTTTTCATACTAAAGACACGTTTTTCAGTTCAGATTAGTTCAATCACTCAGTCGTGTCCAACTCTTTGCAACTCCATGGACCACAGCACACCAGGCTGGAGGTGTGCTCCTGTGCACACCAGGCTCCATCACTAACTCCCGGAGCTTGCTCAAACTCATGTCCATCGAGTCGGTGATGCCATCCAACCATCTCATCCTCTGTCGTCCCCTTCTCCTCCCACCTTCAATCTGTCCCAGCATCAGGGTCTTTTCCAAGGAGTCAGTTTTTTGCATCAGGTTGCCAAAGTATTGGAGCTTCAGCTTCAGCATCAGTCCATCCAATGAATATTTGCGGCTGATTTCCTTTAGGATGGACTGGTTTGATCTCCTTGCAGTCCAAGGGACTCTGGAGAGTCTTCTCCAACACCACAGTTCAAAAGCATCATTTCTTCGGCNATCAGGTTGCCAAAGTATTGGAGCTTCAGCTTCAGCATCAGTCCATCCAATGAATATTTGCGGCTGATTTCCTTTAGGATGGACTGGTTTGATCTCCTTGCAGTCCAAGGGACTCTGGAGAGTCTTCTCCAACACCACAGTTCAAAAGCATCATTTCTTCGGCACTCAGCTTTCTTTATAGTCCAAGTCTCACATCCATTCATGACTACTGGAAAAACCATAGCTTTGACTAGACTGACTTTAGTTGGCAAAGTAGTCTCTGCTTTTTAATATGCTGTCTAGGTTTGTCATAGCTTTTCTTCCAAGGAGCAAGAGTCTTTTAAT
>SJYA01002191.1:606232-638478 GCA_006410615.1 Neotragus moschatus | reverse complement strand
TCAATCAATATTCAATTTTCTCTGATTGACTCCTAATTTTTCATAGTTGGTTTGAATAACATTTTTCTTTGTAGTAATTATAAATCATAATTTTCCAAATTACCTTCCCTGAGACACTGATGTTATATAGCTTTTAAAAGACATTTTGTGGGCCAATAAATTTAGCTAACACTGAATTAAACAAAGTTAAACAGATTTCTTTACTGCAGGGCCTTTCTAAGCCTTCAGTATGTTACTGGGCATTGAGGCCTTCAAAAAGAAGGATCTGATGTGCAGTTTTCTCAAATCTGTTGGAATACTGATCTCTTTTCTCTGATACACATCTTAGGAAACACTACTAGAAGTAAGTTACTTAATTTTTTGTGTCCATTTTCTTTCCCTTGTGTCAAATTTAATGGACTTGGTATTGGACTCCCAGAAATCTTAATGAGGATCAACATGGTCCCTTCAAAGCCTAAATTCTGTTAACAAAATGAATTTCAGGACTATGGTTATTAAGAGAGGTCTCATGTGGGTGCAGCAACGGCCACCACATGTTTGGAAACAAAAATTTAATATATGCTGGACTGATAAAGGGTCAAAATACAAGGGTTAGCAAAGGTGTATAAAATGTAAACCAACACTGTTCTGGGACTCAAAACATGAAGTCAGACTCTGAAAAATCAAAGCTGTTTTATGTCAGGAAAGCAATCTATTCCTGCTTTGCAACAGTGTTTATAGTGACAAGACTTTTCAAAAACTAATAGAACCTAGTGTGTAAGAAAGGAGTTTTGCATCACAAGGAGTTACAGTCATCTGAGAGCTGGACCATAAAGAAGGCTGAACACCAAAGAACTAACGTCTTTGAATTGTGATGCTGGAGAAAACTCTTGAGAGTCCCTTGGACAGGAAGGAAATCAGATCAGTCAATCCTAAAGGAAATCAACCCTGAATATTCATTGGAAGGACTTAGGCTGAAGCTGAAGCTCCAACACTTTGGCCACCTGATGCAAAGAGCCAACTCTTTAGAAAAGACCCTGATGCTGGAAAAGATTGAGGGTAAGAGAAGCGGGCAACAGAGGATGAAATGGTTGGATGGCATCAATGACTCAATGGACATGAGTTTGAGCAAACTCTGGAAGACAGTGAAGGACAGGCGTGTTGCAGTCCATGGCATTGTAGAGTCAGACACGACTTAATGACTGAACAATGACATCTGAGAAAAACAGATTCAAATTGGAGACAAAAGAAAAACCAGGACATTTAATCAGTTTACAGTAATAATAACGCAATACCTTTAAAATTAGGAGTTTCTAAGATATTTGAGACATGCCATCTATCTATGAATGAAGGAAGACTGCATAGATTTGTCTAGTCCAAGCATTTACTTTTCTGTTTCTCTTAAGGTACACATTATATTTCTAGCATTCACTCCATAATCCTAAAAACAATATTGTAGAGAAAAAAAATGACTCTTGTTTCCAGGTGAAGAAAGCTTCACTGACAGAGGGACAGTTCTTTTCCTTCTCCTGGCAACAGGTATCAGGAAAAGAATGAACATTTTAGAAGAAGATTAGATTAGGATTGCTCTTAGTTGGCCCAGGTGACCCTGATGTTTTTGTTAAATCTCCAGGAACTCACCCTCCACCTTGGCTAGTGTAAAAAATGCCCCTTACATATTGAATGGTGCATATATGCCAAGAAACTTTTCCCCCCAAATCTCTGTCTTTTAGAATGACAAAAATACAGTACCCCAGGGGTTATGTTTTGTTTCAGGATGTTACTTAGCTGACCTGCTTCAGCTTAGGCAGAAGCAGTAATCAACATACTGAGTGATGCTAAGGGGGATGCTGGTTGATTTCTGTTTTCTTTTGCACTGAGGACTCTGGGAGCAAAGTTAAAAAAGTTTGTTTTTCTGTTAGTCATCAGGAACATGGCTGCAATTACCACCCACTCATTTTCCAAGCTAGAGCTATAAAGAGCGAAGGATGTTATATTTCCTTCCACTTTAGCAACATTTTCAGAGCTGCTAGTCTGTGTGAATTCCTTTATTGCCTCCTGGTTAATGATTAGACATCTGTATTGAGGCATCATTGCCAGAAACCTTCAAGGTTCTGGGCACTGGGCTTGGTACAGGAGCCTGACAGGTACAAATTAAGCCCTAGACCTTCAGCGTTAGCAGTCTAATTGAAGAGACAAAGTTAGAATTATAAATCACAGAGCTTTTAATCCCTTTTCTTTCCAAGTTTTTTATAATGACAAATGTCAACAGTCACAGAAACTGAAATAGTAATATAGACTGAGCATCCACACACATATTTATCACCTGTATTTAAAAACTAGCATCTTCCGTTACATTATTTGTGTTGTCTTTGTGTGTATATATGTGCAAGAAAGAGATTGTTGAACAACTTGAAAGAATTTGCAGGTATCATGAGACTTAAAGTCCCTAAATAATTCACCTGCATCTCTTAAAAATGAGAACATTCTCCTCCTATTTAACTACAATATGAATATTATATCTAAGAAATTTTGTAATAATTTCCTAACACTATCTAACATCCAGTGTATAGTCAAATATCCCAACTGATTCCAAAAGTGTCTTCTAGAGCTGTTTTGTTTCATTCTAAGTCCAATTTAATTAAGATTTACCCATTAGATTTGGTTGTTATTTTTGTTAAGTATCCTTTAATCTACAATATCCTCATTAACCTTTTCTCAGGACATTGACTCATTGAAGTTTTGAAGAGATCAATTAGAGAATGTCTCACTTTCTGGATTTTCCTGATTGTTTCCTCATGGTATCCATTAACTTTTTTATCTGTCAATGTTTGCTACAAATTGAAAGTTAAGCCTAAAGTTTGACCGAACATGTTAGATAAAACTTCCTGTTTTCATACCTTGCTTGTGGGAATGTAAGATGGTGCAACCACCTAGGAAAACAGTCTAGCAGTTCCTTAAAATATTAAATGTTTTGGGAACAAGACAAGAATATTCCCTCTCAACATTCCCTTTTAACTGTNATTCATGGGGTCGCAAAGAGTCAGACACGAGTGAGCGACTGAACTGAACTGAACTGAATGGACAATGGGAACTCTCATTTCAACACTCATGTTTTTAAAGGATCCAGTATTTATTGCTAGGGCCATGACAGGGAGAAAGTTAGACTCACAGGGAAAAATTACAGGGAGGTGGCCTTTGACATGATTAAGAAAGGGAAAAAACCCTGGAATTAATGCCATGTGCTCAGAAGTTCTACTGTGGATTCTACCCTTGACTACTGGTATATCCTTGGGTAGATCATTTAATCTTTCTGTGCCTTAGATTCCTTGCTTGTGTGATAATGAGACTGAACTAACTGTTCTCTTATATTTCAAATTTTTGGATTCCTTGAACTAGAGCTTCCCCTCAAGATGATTTATGAAGTAGTTAGCTCCTCATCACTGCAAGTGTTTGAACAAAGATGACAATAACAACAATGTGTGTGTTAGTCACTCAGTCTTGTCTGACTCTTTGTGACCCCCTGGACTGTGGCCTGCCAGGCTTTTCTGTCCATGGGATTCTCCAGGCAAGAATACTGGAGTGGGTTGCCATTCTCTCCTCCAGAGGAACTTCCCAACCCAGGGATCGAACCTTGGTCTCTTGCATCGCAGGCAGGCTCTTTACCATTTGAACTACAGGGAAGTCCAATAACAATAATAGATGCCTTTATTGAATGCTTCCTATGTTCCTGGCAGTGTACTAAGTACCTCTTTACATATTTCCTCTTAAGAATATGAAAAGCTGGTTATCAGAAGTATCCCCATTGCTTACAGAAGTTAAATAACTTCCTGAAAGTCATCCTGCTGCTGAGTGGTCGTGCCAGGATGTGGGCCCAGGCAAGCACTCTAGCTCTGCAGGCAGGATTTCCATGCTTGGATTAGAAGTACGACCGAATGATCTTGTGGGGATTCCTCCTTCCTAAAGACTTTATACAGTTAGAACTTGAGTAACCAGCCTGGAGATGAGAAAGGGGAACCCGCTTACCAACCTCTACCCTCACATGTCTCATATTTTGTTTAGGATCAGAGCTTACAATTGTGTTTCAGATATCAAGTAGGCAGGGCCCTCATGGGTCCAGGAAAGCTGTCTGAGCCTGGAGAAGCTGTTCTGTCTTTCCACCAAAATAAACCACGAGTGCTTTCTAAGGTCGTCTGCTCAGCAGCAGTGTGTGAAGCAGCCGAGGTTCAATTTACCTGATGTAAAACAGGTAGAGAACTCGAGAGGCTCTCTCTCAATGGGCTACTTTTCGATTCTTTTGCTTGTTTGCTCTTGTAATGAATGAAACTGCTGTTTGAAGGAGTTCCAGAAAGGTGATGTAACAACATAACCCATGAAGCATCCTTGACCCAATGCCTCCCCAAGCTTCCAAATCCCCAGCACATATAAGCAACTGTACAAAGGAAGGCAGGGGCTTATGAGGAGCATAGTTCTGGTAGACAGCCAAACTGCTGTCTTGACTACGCGCTTTGGGGCATGTGACCTATCCTCTTGGTATCTTACCTCCCCTGCATGCAATATAGGAATAGCGACAGGACCTGCCTCACTGGGGTTGCTGTGGGGACGACAAGTTAAAACATGTAAGGCGCTGGCAACAGTGGTTAGCACATAATAAATATTTATTAATATATCGTGTATTTAAGGTTCAACGTGGTCTTGGTTAGTTTATTCTTTTTTCACAATCAGGGATCAAGGATTCAGGAAATAAATTTATCTCCAAGTCATAAAGAAAAAGAATGACAGAAGTGGGCAGGCAAGAACTAAATCAGCACCATAGATGTGACCCTGAAATCCAGGATTATTCCATAGTCATCCAAACTTGGTTTCATAAGAATCACCAGACTGGACAGCCCTGTACTTGGCTGAGCCTGGATTCTAGGATAGCCCTCCCAAATAACCTCTACCTTATGAAGCAGCTTACAATTCAGCAGAGAGTGTTTTGTTTTTTAAAGCCACCTCCAACTGGATATATAGCATCACTGCTTTCCTTACCTTATGGAAGTACAAGAAAGCCTTGGGACATATTAATAAATACAGAGTTGACAGGCACATAGCTATAAACAAATGCCAGGTATTATCGATATAAAATAATGGAAGCAGAATTCTAGGGACAGGCAGAGAATGTTCTCAAAGGGAGCTGACCCACTATGATATTTTTATATAGGTTCAAAAGTTATTTATTTCTCAGATATGGTATAAAATAATATTTTATTCTTTCAACTATAACGAGACATAGAGTCATCCTATTTCCAAAGCAACACAGACAAATAACCTTGTAAACAACAAACGGGAATATATTCTCTTCTCTCCTGGCCTTCCTTTGTGGATCAGAATTAGAGGATTCTTCCAAGAATAGGCTTTGCTCTCTTGGACCACATCCCAAATCCCTAAGGGAAACATAATGAGACCAACTCTCCCAGGTGTTTCAAAACTGGGGTTCTTTTAATTCACAAGATTTAATAAAAGGACTCAATAAAGACTGTGCTAACATAACATTCAACTGCTCAAATCCTTGCAGACTCAATAGAGATGATTATTTTACATGATGCAAAACAAGCATTCTGATGACTGACTTAGTTACTCAAATGTTGATCCATATGCTTTTGATGTCATAAAAAGCTTAAGACAGTTACATTTAAGCAAAGTGCTGCTTCATTTCTAAGCTATACTTTTTGTGTAGGCAAGAGTTTCTGAGGGTATCTGAACTTTTTGTACCCACAACTGAGGAGAAAGTGCAGCATTGACCTGACATTTGTGGAAATATCCCTGTGGCCTGGCCTCACTGGAATTTTTTCAGTTCATTTTATAAAATCCATTCTATTGACTGAACACAAAAGAAGTCAGATGATGTGTTCAAGAAAACAAATTATTTCCCAAATGGGCAAGGTAGGTCAGTGGAAGCAAACATGGAATTTTAATCCCTTGTTCACCTCATCACCCAACCAAACAAACACACACAAGAAATAATATTGATGTCACATGTCATACACTGTTTCACATAGAGATGCAAAGAACTTTAACATATGCTCCCTATGGGTGCTCTTTTCACTGGATTAGATACTGAGATGTCTGAGTCTGATAGGCATCCTCTATAATGCACTTTAAGTAACTGAAGCAATAATTTGATACATTGCTTTTGATAAGATTCCAATATTCCTTGAAACATCATTGAAAAATTCATACTTTTGGACCCCTGATATAACTCTATTGTTCACAACCAATACTGGTTCTCTGGCAAAAAGACCAATGGCAGCTCTATAAGCTATTCCTCACTGATATTCTTACATTTTTCAGCAGCCAGAAAGATTTGAATAAAAAACAGATCTGTGACCCTACACCCAGAACTAGGTGCTATCACAGGCACTGCCAGCAGGTTCCTGAGACCTAGGAAAGACTAGGAAAATCTCCAGATCTCAGTGCTGAAGGCTTCTTTCTTCCAGTATTCCTATTGCTCTCATTCCACGTGTCCCTGGGTAAAATCTCCTGTATCTTGAGAGATTCCAGTCCAGGTTCAATCACCTCCCGACTTCCTCCATCCTAGAGGGTAGAAAAACTGTCAGCTGGGGATGACAAGTTCCTTTAGGTCCTACTGACAAGGGCTTAATTTCCAAAATATACAAACTGCCCATACAACTCAATATCAAAAGCAAACAATTCAGTCCAAAAATGGGCAGGAGAACTAAATAAACATTTCTCCAAAGAAGACATACAGATGGCCAACAGACACATGAAAAGATGTTCAACATCGCTAATTATTAGAGAGATGCAAATCGAAACCACAATGAGATATCATCTCACACTGGTCAGGTGGCCATCATCAAAAAGTCTGCAAATAATAAATGCCAGAGAGGATGTGGAGAAAAGGGAAATGTTGTACCCTGTTGGAGGGAGTGCAAATTGGTCCAGCCAGTATAGAAAACAGTATGGAGGTTTCTTACAAAACTAAAAATAGAGTTACCATATGATCCAGCAATCTCACTCCCTCAGCATATATCTTGAAAGGGGATGAAAAATTTTAATTTGAAGAGACACAAGCATCTGTACGCTCATAGCAGCCAAGACATGGGAGCAACCTAATGTCCATCAACAGATGAATAGATAAAGAGATGTGATTTTATAGGGAGAGAAAGAATGGAAGATTACTCAGTCACAAAAAAAGAATGAAATAATGCCATTTGTAGCAACATGTATGGACCTAGAGATTATCATTCTAAGTGAAGTAAGTCAAAGACAAATACCATATGATATCACTTATATGTGCAATCTAAAAATAGTATATAAATGAACTTATTTACAAAAGAGAAATAGACTTACAGACATAGGAAAGAAACTTATAGTCACCAAAGGGAAAAAGTGAGAGGGGTAAATTAAAAGTTTGGGATTAGCAGATATACACTACTGTACATAAAACAGATAAACAACCAGGACCTACTATAGAACACAGGTAACTGTATTCAATGTCTTGTGATGTCATATAATGGAAAGACTCTGAAAAGAAGATATAGACAGATCTCAGTCACTTAGCTTTACACTTGAAACTAACACAATATTGTAAATCAACTGTACTTACATAAAAAATGAAAAAAAATAAAGTACATTCCATATACCTACTCTCCCCTCCCCAAAATTCCCTTTAGGCCCTAAAATTTAGGGGGAGGCATCCATATTTTGCCTTCCTCACTGTCATTCCACACAATGGTTATTTGGAACAATCCAGTTTCAAGCACTGACAGACCTTCCTCCGTGGATACACCAAAAACAGTTTCCAAAGTGCAGGCTTCATGGTTGCTAAACGGAAGGAGCTTTAAAGCCTCACAGAGAATCAGTGGTGTAGCTTTCACTCCCAGCATTAGCTCTGTCCCAGGCTCTCAAGGACAGCTTCAACCGCCCCCCACTCCATTTCCTGGCTGTTTAGACGTATATAAAGTCTGATCACCACTTAGGAGTTTGCCCCTAGTTAGGGTTTCAGAGCTGTGTTTTTGTCTCATCTGATTACATTTACCCAGTAGAAACAGCCTCTGTCCTGTAGGTTTACTCTCTCTGGGAATTTGTCTCAGCTCAAATAAAGGTGAGAGAAGGTGGGGGACTAATCTCTCTCTATGCAATGAGATGCAGATGGTTAGACCCCTGTTGGAATCCCTTCCTGAACCAAAAGAGCACACGGCACTGTGGGCTTCAGGCTACTGTGGTCTATTCCAGCCCCAGCATGTGGCCCAGAGAACAAAGGCTCCTCCTGGTCAGGTGACTTCTGCTTAATCCTTTTCATAAAGTCTAACCTTGGTGTCAGCCCCCCGGGCAGCCAGCTGCATCATCACCCCTGCAGGACTGGAATGGACTCAACCTGCAGCTCTCTCTCCTGGGAAACAAAGCACAGCCTCTCATCTGCCATCAACCCCTGGGCTTCAGGCTTGCTGGCTATTGGCTTTGTGCAGCCTGGTGGGGGGTGGATTATCTTGAGCTTTTAAGAGTTTCAGTGAAATGACCTCTGACAGAGGGAAAGGGCTTTAATAAAAGAGGCTCCCTTACCCTCGGTTGGGTCTGAATGCAACTGCTCACTTCTACTTTGGATTTCAAAAGAAATTTCTGTTTTGCTCTGGGTTTGGATACAGGTAGTAATTGCGGGTGGTTAGAGGAAACTGGGCCTGTTGCAACAGCTGGGCACTCAGAGGTGCATGGCTGACATGGCTACAGTGAGACAGGGCATGGTGTGAGGAAGCCACAGGGACTGTGCAAACAAGGCACCTTATCACAGCTGCAGGAGCTGACCCACAAGGTCAGAACATCAGACAGAGTACTGTGGGCCTGAGTCACAACAGTTTCGGGGAGAGTCCAAATTTCACAAGAGAAATAAATGGGCATTTGCTACCTGGGATCACTGAGCGTCCATTTATCTTACTTCTGAGAAAAGCCTACAATTTTCATTTGGAAACACACGTACTCCACGCCCCCCCCGGCCCCCCGATTCCCACCTTAGTCTATATTTTTGAAAGCTAACCACCACTACACCATTGTCGATCAGAAGCATCCATTCCCCTGAAACTTGAGATTGCCTCGAGGATGCACAGGTGACCCCATCAGAGCCAGAGACAGTCTGTAAGACTTTGATGGTAATTTCAGCCTTGAACTTTCTACTGGGTTTATATCTGATAGGGCATAAGACCTAGAGCCTCTGCAGCCATTCTGTGAACACAGGGTCAATCCTTCCTGAGAATGAAACCAATATAGAGTAGACAAGTGAGAAGACAGAGAGAAACAGAACACGTGCCCTGGGTCAAGCCATACCTGAAAGCAGTAGATTCCTGAACTTCTACAGCTTTGTTTTTGTTTAAATTATTTTGGGTTGAGTTTTTGTTCCTTTGTAAGTAAAAGTGCACTCACTAATCATATAAGAAAGTACAAGATAAGTTCCAGAGCCTTAGAAATAGGGAGTTCCCAGTACAGAGTCCAGGCCAGCTAGGGAAGGAAAGAGGCAGCACCTGAGAGGTCTACACTCAGTATCCAAGCCCTGGATCAGTGGTGTTCAAATGTGAAAGTGCATAAGAATCACTTGGAGAACTTAAAACAGCATAGATTCCCAAGCATTCCAACAGCCAATTCTCATCCATAAGTATTTTGACTCAGAGATCTGATTTCTAACCAGGATCCAGGCACACTGGAGGCCAATGATGAAGGGAACACACTTTGAGAAACATTACTTTACACTTTGGGCTGGGAATGTTGGTGAGAATGTAAATTGATATAGCCACTATTAAAAATTAGGAATAAAACTACCATATGACCCAGAAATCCCACTCCTGGGCATAAACCCTGAGAAAACCATAATTGAAAAAGACACATGTACTCCAATATTCATTGCAGCAGTATTTACAATAACCAGGACATGGAAGCAATCTAAATGTTCATCAACAGATGAATGGATAAAAAAGGCACTGTACTTATATACAATAGAATATTGCTGCTGCTGCTAAATCACTTCAGTCGGGTTCGACTCTGTGTGACCCCATAGACAGCAGCCCACCAGGCTCCCCCATCCCTGGGATTCTCCAGGCAAGAACACTGGAGTGGGTTGCCATTTCCTTCTCCAATGCATGAAAGTGAAAAGTGAAAGGGAAGTCGCTCAGTTGTGTCCGGCTCCTCAAGACCCCATGGACTGCAGCCTATCAGGCTCCTCTGTCCATGGGATTTCCCAGGGAAGAGTACTGGAGTGGGGTACCATCGCCTTCTCCACGATAGAATATTACTCAGCCATTAAAAGGAATGCATTTGCGTCAGTTCTAGTGAGGTGGATAAAGCTAGAGCCTGTTATACAAAGTGAAGTAAGTCAGAAAAAGAAAAATGAATATCATATATTAACACATATATATGGGCACATGCTCTGTTTTTTCTCTATCTCCTCACTAGGCTATTCTCCTCACTGGCAATCTAGAAAAAATGGTACCGATGAACCTATTTTCAAGGCAAGAACAGGGACGCAGACATAGAGAACAGACGTGTGGACACAGCGAAGGAAGAAGAGGGGGGGATGAGTGAAGAGGGTAGCAGTGAAGCATGTACATTACTGCATGTAAAATAGACAGCTAATGGGAAGCTACTGATAACACACAGAGCTCAACCCAGTACTCTCTGACAGCTAGGGGGGTGGCATGGAGTGGTGGGTGTGAGGGAGGTTCAAAAGAGAATGGACATTTATATACTTACAGATGATTCACAGATGGTGTGGCAGAAACCAACA
Source organism: Neotragus moschatus (assembly GCA_006410615.1). NCBI lineage: Eukaryota > Metazoa > Chordata > Mammalia > Artiodactyla > Bovidae > Neotragus > Neotragus moschatus. The sequence continues at coordinate 627,728 of SJYA01002191.1, read as the reverse complement.
CAACATTGTAAAGCCATTGTCTTCCATTTAAAAATAAAATTTTTTAAAAAGGGTTCTGATCCTGGCGTGAGGCAGTGACCGGAGCCACATAGAGGTGAAGAATAGTACCAGGCCACAGCTTGGAACAGGACTGTGGACACAAGTATGGCAGCAGCATCTCAGTGGGTGACCTGTGGCACGCAGTGAGCCACAGTTTTGGAGCTGGAACATCAGCACTAGTTAAAGAATCAGGAACAAAGATTTAATCAGAAGTATCACATGAGCACGTCCAAGTTTGCAAATGCTCCTGTGGGTTCATCTAAGCTCTCTGGCAGCCAGAGATTAGGAAACCAAAACTCAGAGTATGTAAACTGCATGCACAAAGCAGCACAGCTAATTAGCCTGGTAGCCTAGACCCGGGTTCCATGCCAGCCCCCACACTACTTCGGCTGGTTCTCAAGAAAGGTCAGCCTCCCAGCTGTGAGAACAAAGGGGCGCAGAGGGTGGCGATCAGTGAGAAGATCAGATTGAGAGAACCCAGCTTAAGGAGGGACAATTTTCATGTTGGAGATTTCATCAATTCATTGTGCTCAAAAATATCCTGGCCCAGCTTGGGGATGAAGAGTGGGGGAAGGTAGGATAGCCAGTCTTTTGGAGAAAAGCAGGTGATTATTTTATCTCTCTGAGTCAGCCCCTTGCATTGGGTTGAGCCCCCTTGTTCTGACTATTCCCCTGAGATAAGAAAAATGGATTCTGCCCTTGGTAGGGTTGGAGGCCATCCCAGTCCTTAACAACACTGAGTACTTATAATAGCTTTCTTTTTTTAAATGGAAAATACAAAAAAAAAATGCAGATTCAACATAAGAAAGAAATAATAATATTTTCAAAAATTTCATCCCCTGAACTACTGTCAATATTTTGGTATAAATCCTTCCAGAGTCCTTAAAAATGCAAATATATCATATGAGCCATATTTATAAACTGCCTTTCAGATTATTTACTATAAGGACGCTGGACTTCACAGGTAGCACTAGTGGTGAAGAACCTGCCTGCCAATGCAGGACACATAAGAGATGTAGGTTCATATCCCTGGGTCGAGAAGATCCCCTGGAGGAGGGCATAGCAACCCACTGCAGTGTTCCTACCTGGAGAATCCCATGGACAGAGCAGACTGGCAGGCTGCAAGTCCATAGAGTTGCAAAGAGTTGGACATGACTGAAGCAACTTGGCATCCACTATAAGCATACTTCCACATTAAACATTACATGTAAAAGAACATTAATGCTTCAATAGTATCTCATTTATCATTAAACAATCCCTTATTGTTAAATATTTAGATTATTTCCAATTTTAGATTATCCATTATCTCCGTACATTAATTAAATCCTTAAAAGAAAAAGAAATTAATCCTTAAAAGAAATCCCTAGAAATGTTATCCTGGGGTCAACTGGCTTGGACATTCTTTACACTCCTGATATATATTGGGAAATTGCTTTCAGAAAGATGGGGAAATTGCTTTCCAGAAAGGTTATGGCAATTTACCTGTTCTCAACAGCAGAAAACTCTGGAAAATAGAGAGTATTTAATATTGAACTTTGATAGATGTGAACTTTTCTTTTNAGCCTGTAAGACCGGGCACTGCCTAAGAGACGGCCATGTACGTTTCTGATGATGGGGAGAGAACTGGTAAATAAAGTGTAAAGCTTAAGGGGAAAAGAGAGAGAGGGGGGCCTAGAGGGATGGGGGTGGGAATGACTGTATACAGCCGCGCGAATACCTTTCAGTCTGGAAGGGGACCAGGAAGCAGAGAACGGTTATTAGCTCTGAAGACATGACCTGTAGAGCAGGGATTTTAAAATCATGTGTATATTACCTAGCTTTAAAAACACGTAAAATGGAGAATGGTTTGTTAGGGCAAAAGTAGAAGCAAGGAAACGAGCGAGGACGTTTGCAACCGTGGACTGTAGCCCACTAGGCTCCTCTGCTCCTGAAATTTTCCAGGCGGGAATACTGGAGTGAGTTGCCACTTCCCACTCCAGGGGAATCTTCCCAACCCAGGGATCGAACCCACGTCTCTCGCATCTCCTGCATTGGCAGGTGGATTCTTTAATACTGTGCCACCTGGGAACCTGGCTCCTCCCTTACCTCTTTAGAACAGTCCTTCCGAGCTGAGAGACTACATCGCAGGCTTAACTCTTCAGTAAGGCTTCTGAATAAAACATAATTCTCAACTTTTAGGTTGTTCTTTCTTTTTTCAGTTGACAACTCTCTATGTCCCCTGTGCTCCAGCAGTGGAATTGCTGGGTGTGTGAATACAGGGTCTGCAGGACATCTGAACAACTCCTGCCCAGGGAACACCAGGAGGTGTGTCCAGAAAGAAGGCTCATAGCTGCCCAAACAGGAAACATGGAGTCCTCCCCGGGGCCACCTTTCTTAGATGTGAATCCAGAATCACTGGATTACAGGTGGGGACACTGAGGCAAGGAGAGGGGAAAGAGGCTGCCCCAAACACCATGGAGCCTCTGAGGGAAGATCAGAGGAGAGGTCTGGTGTGGCCAGGGAAGGGAGAGGAGAAGAATGGTGAATGGAAGATGGGAGGTCTCCTGGTCTCAGACCTGGCAGGCCAGAGGCAAAAGAATCTCATTGTGTCTCTTCTGTCTCAGCCAACATTTGTGTTCCTGGTGCTTGCAGAGGGGACACAGAGGTGGCCCCCCCCCCGCTCCCCTGGTTCAGAAAGAGCAGTGAAGAAGTAGCTGCTCCTCCCTCCAGAGTGTCCAGAGCCCTCCAGGAGCCCTCGAGGCACTGGTTACTCCCTCCCTACAGAAAAGTTTCCAGGAAGACAGGTTTGTAAATATGAAGAAGGTTGGGGATCTCTGAGGCCCAGTCACAAAACCGAACCTCTCCCAAGCGCCCAAGTTACTTGGCCAGCAGATGGCAGCAAGGCCACAGGGTTGTAACGATGCAGCTGCAATCCTGGGAGTCACTGACTGCACCAAAGCCCTGTAGATTGGAAATTAGGGACGTGTTTTGTTTTGCTCAGAACCAGGTTTACTTCTTGAGGTGTCTGTGAGTGGAAGGAGGGCAATGGGGGATTTGTTCCTCCCTTGCCGAGGACAGATGTCCTCATTCTGGCGTTGCCAGGGAGAGCCTCAGGGTAGACAGGGCCTTCGGGATGCCCCACACACACCCTCGCAACTGCTTGGTGCCAGGCTGTGAGCGGCAGCACCACCACATGGGGTAGAACTTTGAGACACTCTGGCCTTGGCAGTGAGAGCCTGGTGGGGGGTGGAGCAGGGCAGGAGGTACAAACCTGCTAGCTCGGGACTGAGGTCACCCTGTGGGACTGAGGCCACAGTCTTCCTAGGTCTCTGTGTCTCTGGGGCAGCTTGTATCCAGATTGCTGGTTCTAGAACATCAGATGTGTGTCCCCGGGGGACCAATGTGGCCACAGCCGCTTTCTCCACACCCTATTGGACTTGCACAGGTCACTTGGGCAAGGGCTAAGTTTCTGAAATCTGTGTCCCCTTCCTGACCACCCTGTTACAGCAAGGAGAAAGCTGAGGCCCGTGAAGGGCAGAGCTTGCCCAATATCCCACCAGGCTTCTTTCTTCATTATTTCAGACCTTGTGAAAGCTTTTTGCTCCAACCATCTTTTCAAGGAGGCATGGAAGCCATGGGTCATTCAGGAGGAGTTGGGGGTCTCAGCTGTCTGTGTTTCTGGCCAGTAGAATGTGCAGTGGAAACGGTCACTCAAATGGGATCTCGCACCTCCAGCAGGTGGGAGACATTTCCCTGGAGTGTCCACTTCCTGCTCCCTGCACCCCAGCTGCCCTCCAGAGCCTCACCCATGCCCTGCTCCAACCTCCAGGGTCCAGTCCCAGCCTGGGTGGGTCTTGGAGAAACCTCCTGCTGGACACGTGGAATCCTGCCCTCACCCTCTGCAGCTCAGCTCCCAGCATCCAGGGAATAAGACACGCAGCCCCCAGGCTGAAGGCAGAGCGGCACGGTGGAGGACACGACCCTGGGACCCAGGGTTGGAATCCTGGCACTTGCACTGACCAGCCCTGTAATCAGGGTCTCTCTGCAAAATTGAGTCCCTCTGTCAGAGACTGGTGGGTTAAGAGCTCTGTGCTTACTAATGGTCTGAGCTGCATCTGACTTATCACAGCCTTAAATAAAAGCCACCACACCTGAGCTGCCTCCACTCACATTAGCCTTAGTGCTCCCACCGTACTTACAAGGTAAGAGTTGTTATCTCTGCTGCAAGGATGAGAATACCAGCAGTGGTAAAGAACCCACCTGCCAGTGCAGCAGAAGTGGGTTCAATCCCTGGCACGGGAAAGATCCCCTGGAGAAGGCAACCCACTCCAGTATTCTTGCCTGGGAAATCCCATGGGCACAGGAGCCTGGAGGGTTACAGTCCGTGGGGTCGCAGAAGAGTCGGACACAACTGAGCAATTGACACTGAATCCCAGAGAGACTGGCCAAGAGCCAGTGGAGACGTGGCAGCAGTGGGATTTGAACCCAGATCTGTGGAATCCTGAAGCTGAGGCAGGGCTCAGACAGCTGTACTCTGCATTGCTCTAGGTCAATTACTGAGCACAAATTATTGAAGGATTTTTATGTGGCTATCACAGAGTGTGACCTTTTGAACTCATACTCTGTAAAGTCTACCTGTCAAAAAAAAAAAAAACAAACAAATTTTTTTCCCACTGAAGAGCCCCCAACCTGAGNGCTGAGGCAGGGCTCAGACAGCTGTACTCTGCATTGCTCTAGGTCAATTACTGAGCACAAATTATTGAAGGATTTTTATGTGGCTATCACAGAGTGTGACCTTTTGAACTCATACTCTGTAAAGTCTACCTGTCAAAAAAAAAAAAAACAAACAAATTTTTTTCCCACTGAAGAGCCCCCAACCTGAGTTCCCAGCCCTGACTATGCCATCCAATCTCAAACCTCTGGACATGTCAGTCTTACTATTGGATGAGATTATAAAGGCTACATAGTTTGTCCCTATGCCTCTCTACTGGATGTTTGAACCCTAAAGTTGTTGCAATATGTTGCAAGTAACAGCAAACCCCAATCAAAGTAGCTTAAACAGTAACATCCAGAGGCCCTCCACCTGCAGGCCAGGTGTAACCCAGCAGTCAGTGATGTCCTAAGGAGCTGTTTTTCTGTCTTCTGTGGTGCTGACCTCGTCCTTAGGGGCCTGCCTCATACCCCGAGATGTTTTCTTTGTCACAGCTAGTCACTCTTCCTTGTTTATTTCCAGGAGGAGGGCAAGTGCCTAGTATTCCCATGGAAAGTTCTGAGATGTATTCTAAGTGGAGCAGCTTAATCACATGCACACCCTAAATCAATCATCAGCAGTGGTGGAGAGATGACAGGTTCTCTTGACTTAGACCAAGTTGAGTTTTCCTCTCCCAGAATCATGCAGATCCTCTAAGGGGAACTGGGCCTGATTGGTAGGGAGAAGGGGCAGGGGAAATGGATGCTGGGGAAGCCAGGCGTCAAATGACCCTTCAAGTCTCCTACAATTTCCCTGCCAAGTGGTCTTCCAGACTCAATTCAACATCTCCCAGGCCTCCTCCACCACGCCACACTCCAGCTTTTGTCAAGGGGACCCTTCTTGGGTTTGAGACCTTTCTTGTTGACATGTCTCTTCCTGGGAATCCAATCTTTGGTTCTGTCTCTGTCCTCTGAGTCCACAAAAACAATCTGGTCCTCTTGTTCATGGCAGCCTTTCAGAGACAGAGCAGGGAATCAAAGTCACCCTGTCAGCCCTCTCCTCAAGATAAAACTTCCCAGCAGTTCCCCATCGTTCTACACAGGACTCAACTGTGTAACTTGGGCATGCTTACTAACTTTTCCAGGCCTCATCAGCCTCACTGATCAAGGCTGGGGACAACTGGAGCTTCTCACGCTGATGGGGAGCCGTGTGATGGGGGTCTGCTACACATCTGAAGCCTTGGTTTTACTGGAAGTATTTCCCCCTCCAATGGAAATCTAAAACATTTTAATTTTAAAAACAGAACAACTCAACAATATAAGGACAAGCAACCCAACTAAAAATTGTACAAAGGATTTGCAGAGACATTTCTCCAAAGAAGATATAGAAACAGACACGAAGAGATATTCAATGTCGTTAGCTCTTAGGGAAATACAAATCAAAACCATAATGAAATATCACTTCACACCCACTAGGATGGCTATAAGAAGAAGAGAGACGATAATAATTGTTGGCGAGATGTGGAATACCACAGACTGCTGGTGAGAATGTAAAACAGTACAGGCGCTTTGGAAAACACTTTGATAAATCCTCACAAAATTAAACACAGTTACCACATGACCCAGAAATTCCATTCCTAAGTATAGGCCCAAGGTAACTGAAAACATATGTCCACATAAAAAACTAAGTATGTGAATATTCATAGTAGCATGATTCATAAAAGCAAAAACGTGGAAACAGTCCAGATGTCTATAAACTGATGAATGGATCAACAAGTACGGTTTATCCATATGATGAAATCTTACTCATCATAAAAAGGAATTACTCTACAACGTGGATGAGCCTTGAAACCATGATGCTGAGTAAGCAAAGCCAGAGACGAAAGACCACATATGTTATGATTTCAATTACATGAAATGTCCAGTAAAGGAAACCCGTAAAGACAGAAGGAAGATTACTGGCTGTCAGGGGCAAAAGGGGAAGGGAAAACGGGGAGTGACTGCTAATTGGCACATGCTTTATTTTTAGGAGGATGAAAATGCTATGAGTTGTACACTTTGAAAGGGCAAATTTTATGATATGTGAATTTCATCTCAATAAAAAGAGCTCCATTCATCTTTAAAAAAATAACAGTTGCAGATATGGAATAAGACATAGACTCCATATGAGTATTTTAACAGTATTTTTGTTACTTTCCCACTACAATATTGTAACTTAATTAGCCTCCAATTAAAATTAATATTTTTTAAAATAAAAATATTTTTGTTTTTGTAAAACAAAGATGTTTATTGTAAAAAAATTTTTCTAATAATAAAGTTAAAAAAAAAAACTCAGAATCCTTTGCCAGCTCCATTCAGAGAAAAACACAGTGGCAATCATTACTAACATTTTAGCAAACATCCTTTCAGGCACCTTGCTAGTGATGTTGTCATGGATACCGACCAGTGTACACTTTTCCGTACAAGGAACTGAACCTTACAGTGGGGCTGTATTGGTCTGTGCAAGCTCCCTGTCTGCCTTTTTCCCCTCCCATACCATTTCCTGCCCTCTCAACCATCATTCATTTTTACCAGTGCCTTGGAGGTGTTATAAAATGTTTATCAGCTTGAAGGATGCCTTCTGATGTATTTTCCACGCATATACATGGCTACAGAGAAGTGGGCAGGGGCTTTGTTTCAGATCTCATTCTATTCCTTTCCTCTCTGGCCAAGCACATGTGTTTAAGAGTGATTCGTCCAGCTGCTATGTGCTCGTCTGGTGTGTTACTCTGTCTCAGGATTTCTCAGCCTCAGCACTGACATTTGGGGCTGGACCGTTCTTCCTTGTGGGGGCTGCCCTAAGCACTGTGGGGTGATCGGTATTCAGTAGGTGCTAGTTGCGCCTTCTCCCCGGCTGTGACACTCAAAACTGTCTCCAGACATTGACAATTGTCCTGGGGGTCCAGGGGCAAAATCTCCCCAGTTGGGAATCCTTGCTTCTTGTCAACTTGTTGTACCAGAAATAGAATGTATGCTGCAGCTAGACATCCAGAAAAAAAGAAGCCTGGCTATAACAAAACTCCATTCCGGAGTTTTCTGAGCGTCAGAGAACCTTGCTGCCATCTCGCTGAGCCACACTAGGTGGAAATGTGGAGGGGGGATGAGGAACTGGTCTCTGAGCTATGCATAAAATCCTTCAAGGGCAAAATCATTTATTCCCTCAGCCAGCGTTTACGGAGCAGCTACCGTATGCCAGATACTATTCTTGGCACTGGGTAAACAATCAGCTTTCAAGGAGCTTACCCTCAAAGTGGGAAATAAAATAAACAATAAACAACTGTTGTTACTCAACAGCAAGTGCTATGAAGAAAGTTGTATCTGAATAAGAAAGCAGAGATGGGGGCGTAGGAAGGCCTGAGGAGGAAGTCCTCCTGAGGACTTGCAAGTGAGACAGGATGCCAATGTGAAGCTTAGGGAAAAGCTTTCTTGAGAGCAACAAAATTAAAAATGCACTTTGCTTTTTACCACACAGACTCTTATTGCATTTTAACTCGGAGGAGAAATTAGGACGTTTCGTGATAGGAAGGCATAGGATTCGACAGTGAGCACCTGCCGGCTCGCCCTATCACACTTCCTGGGATGGACACAAGGTCAGCTGTGGCAGAACCTTGGTTCTCCTGCTAAGAACCTCTGATGAATGCAACCCCGCTGACAACTGGATACGTATCCCAACAAGTAGTAGCAGTATTCCATGAGCAGAATTACCCAAGGTGCTCTAACCAAATTGCTCTTGAAGCATGTTTATATTGTTTATTTTTCACCATTATACGCCACAGCTGCCTGGATCTGATGATGAGACTCAGGCCGTTGAGGACCTGCTGGGTCTGCCAAGGACTGTTCTGTGCTCTGCCCCAACTCCCTACTTCCGGCTCTGTCCTTCTCAGCTCCACCCTTAGCTTCTGGAGCAAGGGTGGGCTCTGTGCCTTAGTTTCCCCACAGGCGGGCTTCAGTGAGTACACCATAGCCGCTCCCTCCTCCCCAGTTTCTGAGTATCCTGAGGAACAGGAACCTAGAACCAAGGGCGGGCTGGCAAGTCAACACGCTGGCCCCAGTCACAGGGAGCCGAGGAAAATGGGACCCCTCGGAGGAAGGGGAGGCTCCTGCAGCTCCCCCTGTGGGCTACTGCCTGGGGTCGCCTTTGTCAACAGCCGGGGGCCCCTACCCTGATCCTGTTGGGGACAGCCTCCCCTCTTTGCCTGCAGGGACCAGCCTGGGGGATGTGGGCAGCGAGGCTTTCCCTGGAGAGGTTGCTGCCATCAAACCCAATGAGAGGGACTAGTGAGCCATGAATTGTCAGATCTCATGATTTTTTTTGAAGTCAGTCAGGCATCCAGATTTTCAAGGATTGACAGTCAGTATTTTAGGGCTTCCCCGGTGGCTCAGCAGGAAAGAATCTGCCTGCCAGTGCAGGGGATGTGTGTTCGATCCCTGGGTGGGCAAGATCCCCTGGAGCAGGAAATGGCAACCCACTCCAATATTCTTGCCTGGGCAATCCCATGGACAGAGGAGCCTGGCGGGCTACAGTCCAGGAGGTCACAAAAGCCTTAGACATGACTGAGCAACTAAAACAACAACAATTAGTATTTTTAAAATATACGCAACATGGTAGGTGCCAGCCAGAGTTCAGCCTTCGACTGGACCATCTGTCTATGCTCTCAGCTGAGAAGCGGTCACACAGAGAACTCATGGATCCCAGGCAGCTGTTTTGGAACCAAACCACACCAGCCAGGCAAGAGATGGCACCGGGTCCTGGAGTGTCAGAGCCAGAGGTGGCCTCCCTGTGGCACAGGGTGGGGAGAGAGACGGCCACTGAGACCAAAGTGAAGGGTCGTGCCCAGCATCGCACTGGTCTCCTGCCTCCTGCTTGGGGCTGCCTCACTCCTAGGCCTATTGCCCAATCCTACTTGCCTCTTAGTCACTGGTATTTTGGAATGTTGGCTAACACCATGTGCCTAGCGAAGGAAAAGAGAGGCCCCTTTCAGGAAGGCCTCAGCCCCAGCATGTCGCCAGCACGCCTTGGGCAAGGCTGCGTGATTACCACTTAAAAGGGGCCGCAAGTGGCAGAGGATCCGAGAAGGGACGATGGCAGGGGCTTGGAAGGCACTGGTGCTGGTGGCAGGCTTGGCAGCCGTAGCCTGTGTGGCCCAGCGTGGTCTGAGCTATGAAGAGATTGTCACCCAGGCCCTGAAGTTCTTCAACCAGGGGCGGCGAGGACAGCGCATCTTCGGCCTGCTGGAAAGCACCCCGCCGCCACCTGGTTTGGTGAGGGTCAGGGTCTCAAGCCTGGGGACTGGGTACCACCTATCTCACAACATCCTGTGAGGCCAGCGGGCAGGAGCGAGTGCCCCAAACAGGCACAAAGTGCTTGGTTAACTTGCAGATGCTGGTGTTACTACTATGTTTCTCTACTCAGAAGGTAAAACGGAGACTGTGATCTCTCTCCGGCCTGACAGCTGGCTAGCTGATCGATTCCGGGATTTGCCCCAGGGTGGAACGTGGGGTCTGGGAGTCCATTCTGCACTCAGGCCCTGGACTTGAAGGAGTAAGCAGAGCTGTTTCAAAGGATGGACAGGGGCCAGACTGGTCCCACCAGAAGGCACCTCACCAGGGCCTTCCAGGCTCCCCCTTCCCACCCTCTTACCTCTCTCCTGGCAGTTGGGAGGCAAGTATTCTAGGTCCCTTTCCACAGAAGAGGAGACTGAGGTACAGAGATGGGAGGTGACCCCTCAAGGTGGTCCAGCCAGGAAGTGGTGGCCTCTGCTGGTTTCCAGAAGCCCTGCGTGCCTTCAGCCTCTGCTGAGGCTGTTTGAAGCGGCCGCCTCTCTTAGGTGGGAAGTGCAGACCTTGGGCGGGCCCTGTCAACGTGGAACTGTGGTCTCTCTCCTCCCTGCCTTTGCTCTCTCCTGTGGAAAAGGGAGATGACCGTGATTCTTCTCCTGCTTCTTTAGAACTCCACCACGATCCCGCTCAACTTCAGGATTAAAGAGACTGTGTGCTTCCTGTTCCGGTTCCGCCGAAGGCCCCGACAGTGTCCTTTCAGGGAGGGCGGGGTGAGTCTCCCATCCATCCCCTGGCTCCCCGCCCCAATGAGCAGGACAAGGAATCTCCCCTCTCTCTCACCTCCTTCCCGGAGGCCGAGTTTGCTTCCACCCACCCACAGACAGGTGAGGTTTGACTGTGGAAGCTNAAAAAAAAAAAAAAATCAAATTGATTGTAATAGCCTTGAGCAATTCATCAGATTTTTGTGTGCAAGTCTGAATTTTGTTCCCATCAACAAGCTTTAAAAAATGCCCTAGGAATTGCTTGATGAATTCTACAAGCAATTGCCTGAGACTGACCACCTAATAAATTAGCAGACTGGTCTCCCAGTTTTAAGTCTAGAGACATTTCAAGATTCCAGTTAGTGGTTTTCATCCAACAACATCCCGGCCTTCACCAACAAGAATATAAACTAACTGATATANCCCTAGGAATTGCTTGATGAATTCTACAAGCAATTGCCTGAGACTGACCACCTAATAAATTAGCAGACTGGTCTCCCAGTTTTAAGTCTAGAGACATTTCAAGATTCCAGTTAGTGGTTTTCATCCAACAACATCCCGGCCTTCACCAACAAGAATATAAACTAACTGATATAAGTCAGAAAAACTAGGTTGATAAGTCTGAATAACTATACTTAATGCCTCAGCAAATCTGTGAGGATCTGAGATTACTGTGGGAACATCTTTGACAATGGCTTACAGTTCAGTTATGTTTAGAGACTATAAGAAATTGTTTCACCTCTTGGGTTCTCAAAAGGCTTAACTTTACAGGGACAGGTTCTGATAAGTTCAGAGGAAATGAACTAGAGAGAGGTTCAGAGAAAAAGGAAAGTTTGGTGAGAGCTTTAGTGTGGGGGAACTGAGGGTCGGTATATGGGAGCTATAGGCCGCATAGGAAGTAAGGAGGTGGAGTCTGAGACAAAGAAGCCAAGGAAGAAGAGCCATTCCATCTTTCCTTAATCATGTATTTGCTTCAGTCAATCTTAAAATTTTATTCTGCAAGAAAAAAGCCACTTTAGGCTCTGGATAATGTTTGGAAGCCCCAAATATAAACCAAAATAACCAGTTCATTTTTTTTCTGGAAAACTTGAAGCTACTATAGTCCAATTTAGCTTTCAGAAAATTGAGTTTGGGTGTTTCAAATTTTCCCCATAATGGCAACTGATTATTTAAAATGCCTTTGGTTGGGTCAGCTCATTTAATTAGAAATACATATGAGGAAGGACAACAGTTTTTAAACATAAAAATCTGCTGGAGCCTCTTTTGCAGGAGACAGCAAAAGAGGCTCAAACTATTTAGATAACTATTTAGATAACTGAGATCTTGTTTCCCAGAAGATTTTCTCTATAGTAAAAGAACAGTTTTCAAACAGCTCAAGCAGCTAGCAATTCGAACAGCCTAAACAGTTCAAATATCTCAAACAGCTTGCAACTCAATAGCCAGCAGACCTAATACCAGCCAGTTCTAAGGGAACAGCTTGGTCCTGGAGGAGACAGGCCACAGGTTTCCAGCCAGTTCCCACAGAACAGTTGCTATGACAAATGAATGAGCTGATGGCTAAACTGGCACAGTTTTAGTGAAGCACCCTCTGTTCCCAAAGGAAAGGGCTAGAGGCTTCTCAGCCAATTTCAGTGAAACACTCTAATTCCCAAAATCAAACCAAGTACCAAATGGATACCTGTATACAGAACAAGACCTTAACCAGAAAGACAAAACCTTTAACTAGATCCTGAATAAAGCCTGGAAAAGGTTCAGATGCAAAGAGGACATGACCTTGGGGTACCTTCAAACTCCAGGGTCAGTCAAAAAATCAGTGAGTACACAGGTTCAGCTTGTGGGTGCAAGCACCTATTTGCTCACCAGAGTTGTTGTCTTTTCTGGTCGCCATACAGGCCACCAAAACATTGACCTAAGTCAAATAGACTTCCAGTTATTTCTCCAGCCAAAATAAAAAGACAGGTTTATTCAGAATGAGCAGAGAATTGAAATTCAATTTTCTGCAACCATGGTGAACTAACTTTCAAGTCCCCACATGGTAAGTGAAGGAGAATGCATTTATTGGAGGAAAAAGCACTTGGGAAGGCAAATTAAGCAAAGAGCCCATGACTTTTCATTGGCTGAGTCCCCACTGCTGTCACAGATGTGAAAGTTCCTCCCCTGGCCTCCTGACTCTATTTAATTGAAGTTTCTGTTTATTAGTTTTTTTGATAGAGCTGAGAGCAATCCTTGGTTGACAGCCAGAAATAAATTTTCTCAGTCCTATAACTACAGGAAATGAACTCTACCAACAAACATAGGAAATGAGCTTGGACAAGGACCACTGGGTCACCAGGGAAACCCTCCTTGTCATTTTTTATACTGCTTGCAACCAGAAGCCCTGCCAACAGGTGAAACAGCAACTGCAGGAGTTCAGAATGAGCTTTCCCAAAATGTGCCACTTTTGCACAAGAATTATTTTGAACTGAATCTAATCAAGACTCTCCAGTTTCAAGAGAAACTACTGCCCCTGCCTTAACTACCTAGAATAATTTAAATTGGAGGGTTTTCCCAGAAAAGAGTTATTATTGGAAATAAGTTTTGTCTAAGTGACCCCATCTATATGGCAAGCAAGCATCTAATTACCACATATCTGCTTTTCTCTGTATTGTCCAGTAAATGACCCTCCTGTCCTTGGGGACCCCAGGCCCCTGCCCCATTCCTTAGCTCAGAAGGGCATCTACACCTCATTTTACATTTCTGTCTCTGAACCTCTCATGTATACGGGATTAACATTGTATGAAGCTAAATTTTATTTTCTACTGTTAACCTATCTTGTGTCAATTTAAATCTTAGACCAGCCAGAAGAACCTAGAAGGGTAGAGGCAAGTTTTTACTTCTCCAACACAACCTTAGCGTGGTCCAATCACTCAGGTGTGACACCTATTTTAATTACTGCCATGCCCTCTCCATTGAGATCCTCACTTATAAGTGCTGATTCCTTAGCATGAATTTTATCTGAACAACAATTGTTGCTGATTTCTCTCAGAGTGAGTGAACCCTTTCGAGTCTCTGCAGTCACACCTCGGAAGCCGAGCAGGTGCCTCTGCGAGAGGCGAGGGGCCGCGGTGACTTCCCGGGAGTTGCCCTCGGATTCCCTTGCAGGACCAGAGATGTGGTGTCCCATTCACTGCCTCTGGATGCATGATTAAGCTATCGGCTGCCTGCAGCACCACTTCTTCCAGCAGCTTTGTCTGTCACTGAGTCTGCTCCTCTTTGCCAAAGACCCTGAGACAAAGAGTGCAGGTGTTTCTGTGAAGCCCTCCTGATTCTCCAGGACAGAGGTAAGCATGCATGTGGATGAGTGATGTAGTCTGAGAGATTGCACAGCTGATAGACCTCAAACAAAATAGGAAGCTGTGTCTTCTTCATAGCCACTGCTGCCACAGGAGATGTATTTTTTTAATTATTACTTTCCATGTCCCTCCCACTGGACTGTCAACTCCCTGGAAACAAAGACTTTGTTTTTTCTGTGTTCAAAGAGTCTGGCACAGGGTAGGTACTCAATAAATGTTTGAGATAGATAGGGAGAGAGGAGATAGGCAGGAAGGAAAGGGTGAGCATGTAAATCGTGGAATTAGATAAACCTAAGTTTAAATCCTTTCTGTTACAATTCTAACTGTGCAAAAAATATGGGTGGGTCATTGACTGTCTTCACGTCCCTCTCTGCAACACATTACCAATTAGCAGAATGGGATTAAAGATCAGTAATACCATGTATAAGCCTGCTGGCACTATTAGGAAATCAAAACATTGGAATTAATTACGTACTTGATTGTTTATAATGTTATTACTACTTTTAAGTAAATTTCTGAACATGAATAAAGATATGACTATAGGCCCCTAGTCAGAGCTCATTGAATAAGGGATATTCCCCTTTTTGCCTCTGCTTGTTGTGTTAAGGTCCCCTCTTTTCCAGCCATACTCTCTTCTGTTTTCCAAATTTAGTGAAATTTTCTTTTTTGTTTTTTCAAATTTAGTGAAATTTTCATTTTTTTAGTCACGCTCATCATTCCTACTTGGTCTCCTCTACTATGGATCCCAGCCTTCCTTATAATATGGGTATCTCCCCACCCCCACATCAGGCCCTGGTCAAGGACGCTTACATCTAGGAATGAACCTTAAGTCAGTCATGATAAAGAAAAGCCTGATTCTATCCTTTGTGCTTCTGACCAGGTGACTGATCTGACAATTCTCATAGGACTTTCTTCAGCCTGTTTGGTTAAGTTGTCAAAGTATAATTTTCATAAAATTAAAACACAATTATCATATAAACACAGAGTGAATATGTGTCAAAGATTTATGCTCTTCATAAAAGACAGAATCAATGAACAGTAAGCTCTTTCAAAGGAGAATTTGAAGAACAAAGATTTATATAGACCATCAGGAATGGCATGCTGAAATGTTTGCTAATTTAGAGACCAAATTTAAGTCTTAGAGGTTTAAGTCTTAGAGGGCAATAAAATCATTTTTTAAAAAAGAAATCATTTGCATGTCTACCAGAATAAAATTAACATGTAAGACTTCCCTGGTGGTTCAATGGTAAAGAATCCACCTGTCAATTCAGAGGATAGGGGTTTGATCCCTGGTCCAGGAAGATTCCACACGCTGGAGGGCATCTAAGCCCATGCACCAAAACTACTGAGCCCATGCGTCTGGATCCTGTGCTCTCCAACAAGAGAAGCCACTGCACTGAAAAACCTGTGCCACAATAAAGAGTAGCCACTTGCCGCAACTAGAGAAAGTCTGCCTGGGCCAAGGATACACATCTGAACTGGAGAGGCAGATACCCTCTTCTGGCTGTTGGGAGTTGGGAGACTGTGGGGAGTTGAGGTGGAAGATTCTGCTGACTCAAGTGATTGGACTGCCATTTTAGAAGAACTCTGAGGGCCCTAAAAAGAAATCAGTCTGCAGAAAGAAAAAAAATGAAAAAAAGAAGCACAGAGAGAAAAGAGATTAAAGACGGACAGTGAGATGGAGGGAGAAGCTGCATGGTGAGGTCTTGGGTTCCTGCTCTGCGGGTGATAAAGCAGCTTCTCCAAGAAGATAAACAGACTGGAATAGAGATAGTACAAAGAGAGAGGGAAGAAAACAAGCTATAAAGAAAGAGAACTGCCTAGTCTTGAGAGAGCCCCATTTCAATGACTCCTCTTTCTCAAATTTGCCCAGGAGAGGATATGTTTGAGCTGAATGGACAGCGAGCCTTGGACAGCCTGCTTTGTGCTTCTTGGCACTCACAAGGGCAGGTTGGCCTTCTTCTGCCCAGTGTGGCAGAGTAAGCGAGCTCACCTAAGTGAGAATCCTTATGTGCCTAATCCTGTAGGCTCATCACCACGACGTCTTATAGACCTGATGTGGAAACCACCATTGAGAAGATTATAAGAAAAAGGATATTTGGGGAAAGAGCAATGAATAGGGTTACATCCATTTGGCTCTGTCCCCTGTGAGCCTCAGTGTCCAGCACTTTACCTGTAGCCTTTTTATTTCAGTATAGCTAATGGATCTGTTTTGAGTAAGGACATATATGAAGCTTTTTGAGAGTCCCAGGAGATGAGAGGTACAAAGCATAATTAAAGAATTATCTTTGTCACCATTATCTTCAATCAACACATCATTCACAGTGACAGTTTGTAAGAACTTTCTGTGGGGAAAGTGTCGCCTCTAGTACAAGAGAAGAGCCACCAGTATTGTTCCTAGGCCCCCTTCTGGATTACTGATACAAGTCATCATCTAGACCCTGGAGTCCCCTGATGAGGAGGGTGCATCATTTCCAGTTGCTAAATAGAAGAAGCGAAGCAGTATGAGATGAGACCAGGACAACGACAACCAGTCCCAAGTTCAGTATCAAAGAAAAGCGGAGTACACTTGAACGCCTTGTGGTCAACACACAAACTAGAACCACAAAAAGCACTCAAAGCCAAAGGAGAAGATTTTAATTCCCATGAGAGTTCTTTCCTATTTAGTGAGATATCACTTAATCCATGCAACTCATTTCCAAAGTATCTGCCATTTCTGATATCAATGTATATAAAACAGGTGACCACCTAACCCATTCCTCACTTCTATGCTTATTCTGAGATACAAGCTCTTTGCAGGTCAGAAATGGCATGGGAGAGGCAGTGGTAAAGTGGAGAAGACCTGTGTTAGTCAGAGCCCTCCAAAGAAATGGAACCAATATATATAGAGATATGTATAAGAGGGGATTTATTACAGAAATTGGCTCATGAGGTTATAAAGGTTGAGAAGTCTCATGGTCTGCCACATATAAACTAGAGAATCCCACAATCTAGTGATATAATTCAGTCTGAATCTGAAGGCCTGAGAACCAAGGGAGCCATTGGTGTAAACCTTAGTCTGAGGTCAAAGACCTGAGAACTTCAAGGCCACTGGCATAAGTCCTGGAACCCTAAGGCCCAAGAACAGGAGCTCCCATGTCTGAGGGCATGAAAAGATGGATGTCCCAGCTCAAGAAGAGAGAGAGAGAATTTTCCTCTCTTTTAATTAGGGCAGTCAGTGGATAGGATAGTGCCCACCCACCCACATTGAGGAGAAAGGATGGCTTTACTCAGCCTACTGAATCAAACGTTAATCTCCTTCAGAAACACCCTCAAAGATCCACAGGGAAATGTTTTAGGTAGACAGCCCTTAATGCAGTCAACTTGACAATCCATCCCAAGACCTAAGGATTTAGGGCCAGTCAAACCTGAGCTCACATACAGATTCTACGATTTACTAGCTGTGGGAGAAAATTGCTTAATTACTTTAAGTCTCCCTATTCCTTATGTGAAAAAACATCTGTGTTGAGATGTTATCATAAAGATCCAGTGAAATTAAATGACATAATACACCTAAAGGACTTATCAAGAACCAAGTGGATAATAAACTGTTAATAAATGGTGGCTATCTCTAGAGTCAGCCTCTAAGGGGACAGCAAATGCTCATCCCCAAGAAGAATTTTGCGGAAAGGGCTACTCTCAGTCTACCATCTTTCCAAATTCCTTAATTGTGATTTGAGGGAAGGATGATACAAGAGACAAGGGAAAACATGAGAGGGAGCATGAAATAACACAGGTCTTCTAACACTCTCTGTGTCTGTTTTTTTCCATCTCAATAATTTAAACTTGGACTGGCTGTCCACTTTATACTCCAATCATTCTGTACGTACCACTTACAGTATTGATGAGATATACTATGCTTATGAGATGTTTACTAAGATATAGGTGAGGGCTTCCCCAGTGGCTCAGTGGTAAAGAATCCACCTGCCAATGTAGGAGACAAGGGTTGATCCCTGGTTGAGAAGATCCCCTGGAGAAGGAAATGGAAACCCACTCCAGTACTCTTGCCTGAGACAGAAGAGCCTGGAGGGCTACAGTCCATGAGTAGGACATGACTGAGTGACTCAACAACAGCAACAGGGATAGAGATGTGTCCTCCTATTAGACTAAGAGCTCTTGGAGGACAGGCTAGTATTCATCTTCTCTCCCCAGTTTCCAGCTTAGTATCTGGATAATGTTTATTACTAGATAGTAAATATTTGTTGAATGAATGAACAAAGAAAAGTAGGGAATGTATGAAGAAGGAGATGCAGGTCCCAACCAGTAGAACTCTCTGCCCACCTGAATGTAAAGTCAAACTCCCAGAGAATGCTACCTTTCCCCTTGGCTCTGCAGACTGGACATGGCAAAAGGGTGGACGACTTCTTCAGGCCCTCCTTGAGCTGGCCTGGCTGCAGGCAGAGTAGGGCTGAGCTTGGAGAGAGCAGACCAAGGGGCTGCTGACTCAGCTGGCAATAAACACATCCTTCTTCCAAGACTGATCAGCTCCTGCCCTAAGTTGCCATTTGATTTTCAAACCTGAGTTGCTACAGCCATGTTTTCAAATACTGTTCCAAAGAGGCCTAAGTACCTCTGAGGAGCAGCACAGCTTGTGATCAAGCCCTTGTGATCACAGCCCAGTCCACTTTTCCAGGCATGGCAACTCTTATCTTGCATATGAGCATGCTAAGTCGATTCAGTCATGTCTGACTCTTTGCAACCCTGTGGACTTTAGCCCACTAAACTCAACTATCCATGGCATTCTCCACAAGAATACTGGAGTGGGTTTCCATGTCCTCCTCCAGGGGATCTGTCCAACCCAGGAATCAAACCAAGTCTCTTACATCTCCTGCACTGGCAGGCAGGGTCTTTTACCATAGCACCATCTGGGAAGCCCCAACTCCTATCTTATAAGCTCCAATGTTTTAGCCACCTGATGCGAAGAGCTGACTCCTTGGAAAGACCCTGATGCTGGGAAAGTTTGAAGGCAGAAGGAGAAGATGGCGCCCGAGGATGGCATGGTTGGATGGCTTCACTTATTCAATGGATATGAACCTGGGCAAGCTCCAGGAGATGGTGAGGGACAGGGAAACCTGGTATGCTGCAATCCATGGGGTCATGAAGAATCAGACATGGCTTAGTGACTGAACAACAACACCTATGACTTCATTAGGGAAAGGAATGCTGATATTTTCATTGTCTTTTTTAACCACTGCACTAAGAATGTGGCTCAGACAGGAAAGAATCTGCCTGCAATGTGTGAGACCTGGGTTCAGTCCCTGGGTTGGGAAGATCCCCTGGAAGAGGGCAACCCAATCCAGTATTCTTGCCTGGAGAATCCCCATGAACAGAGGAACCTGGCAGGCTACAGTCCATGGGGTTGCAAAGAGTCGGACATGACTGAGCAACCAAGCACAGCACAGCAAGAAAGGGTCATCTCACACTCTTCAGTAAGCTGAAACCCAAAGCTGCAAGGACGCTCAAAATAACAGATGCTACTCACTGGCCACCAACTGCACTTCCTGTTCCTCCACCCTCGTAATAGTCTCTTGAGACAGGCATAAATATCCCTATGTTCAGGTGAGAAAACCAAGGCATAGAGGTTAACATTATTTCAGGCTCAAGTGTGCTTCAGTCAATATATGGTCTATAGAGCTGGTATTTGCATGCAGGCCTGAAACAAATCAGAGTGAGGGGACATGAGAGAAAAGGAACAGACATTCTTGTCTACAAAATACGCAGCAGGACTTATAAGAAATCCGGTTTGTGCCTATGGACAAAATCTTTGAATTCTCTTTACTTCTTAATGAATGACTTGGAAGTCATTCTAATAAAAGAAGAACTTAAATAAAAACCAAGACATACTTTTTGACTAATAAGGAATGTTTGAAGGCAAAAGAATAGGGCTGCAGAGGATAAAATGTTTAGATAGCATTACCAACTCAATGGACATGAATTTGAGCAAACTCTGGGAGATAGTGAACGACAGGGAAGCTTGGCGTGCTGCAGTTCATGCAGTTGCAAAGAATCAGACATGACTTAGTAACTGAACAACAACTGTCTGAGCAAAAAACAAATTTTGCAAATAACATTACAGAGACTCAGTTCAAGGAAAGTGATAGGCGTTCAAATCTCACCTGCTGTCTAGTAACCTCTACATGATTTTAAGATGGTTTGCAATACTATATTTAAAATCAGTGTGGCCTAGGTATCGAATTGCTTCTACCTAAAGCTTCCCTGCAGCCTAAAGAGTAGTTGTTACCATAGCTGTGACATGGGACTCTTGAATTTAAAGCATATTGCCCATTCGCAAGATACTTTACAAATCCTCCTCAGGATGTCTTAGCAATAGAAGTGCACTTAATCGTATTGAAGCCAAATATGGCCTCTGTACTCTGACACCAAATTAAATTTCGGAGACAGAGTTTTGGGTAAAGTAGAAAAGAAGAGCTTTATTGCTTGGCCAGGCAAAAGGAGCCACAGTGGGCTAATGCCCTCAAAACTGTGTCCTGACCTGGAGAGGGTAGTGAGGAGCTTGATAGTAATGGTTCAGAAAGGGCATGATCAGCTCATGGCATTCTTCTGATAGTCTGGTGATGGGGAAAGTGGGAGTCAGCATCATCAACCTTCTGGTTCCAACCTTCCAGCCTGGGGTCTACATGTTGTGGGCAGCGTACCATCATTAGCCAGTTAACTGTTAACTTCTCCCACCTGTTGGGGGTTTCAGTATCTGCAAAACAGCTCAGAGATATTGGTGTGTGTTTCCCTAGACAGGGAACCAGGACCTTGCCCCAAGGTAACACTACTGTTTCTCTTAACAATTTGTTCCTCCCTTGGCCCTCATCCCCTCCTTTTCCTAATTAACAACTGCTTGAACCTACCCAATGGACCTCAGGGAAGGTCGTTGAAGCTGAATGAGGACTATTTCCTGTAACCAAAGAAACGCAGGATACAGAAAGGCTTTGGTGCCCAGGAAGCCCACAGGGCCCTGCTGGATATCAATTCTCTTCACTCTTGATTGCCAAACAGGACTTTGGGTGCCTGCTGCCCTAAGTATGGAACATTCAAAATGGTGTTTTTTCCTTTAACTCTCTTACCTAAACCAAAATGGACAAGAGTTAAGATTTTTTCCTAGAATGAGACTTGATTGTTTAATAAAATAATGTGACAGATATTTCTGATATAAAACTGAGTCCTTTTTTTTTGAAAGTATTTTCTCTCAAACTGCTTTGCACGGAATTTAAGTTCTACTAGTTCAGTTCAGTTCAGTCACTCAGTCGTGTCCAACTCTTTGCAACCCCATGAATCGCAGCACGCCATGCCTCCCTGTCCATCACCAACTCCCGGAGTTCACTCAGA